>CAUYRT010050189.1:0-40395 GCA_963574885.1 Lepilemur ruficaudatus
TGTGTACTTGGCACCTCTGTCAAAGATCAATTGACTCTAGATGTATAGATTTATTTCTGGGATCTGTATTCTGTTCCATTGGTCCATATGTCTTTTTTTCATGCCAGTACCACACTATTTTGATTACTGTAACATATTTTGAGAGCAGGAAGTATGATGGCTCCAGTGTTATTCTTCTGCAATATTGCTTTGGCTATTCATGGCCATTTGTAGATCTAAATGAATTTTAGAATTTTTTTCTTATTTCTGTAAAGATAGCCATTGGGATTTTGATAGAGATTGCAAGGAATCTGTAGATCACTTTGAGTGGTATGAACATTTTAACAATATTACTTTTCCAATCTATGAACGTGAGATGCCTTTCCATTTATCTGTGTCTTTTTTAATTTCCTTCATCAATGTTTTATAATTTCAGTGTATAAGTCACTCAATTTATTGGTTAAGTTTATTCCTAAGTATTTCATTTTTTTCTTGCTATTGTGAACAGAATTGCTTTCTTAATTTCCTTTTCATATAGTTGTTAGTGTACAGAAACTCAACCGATTTTTGTATGTTGATTTTGTATCCTGTAACTGTATGAATTTGTTTATTAGTTCTATCAGTTTTCATTGTCTTTAAGATTTTCTATATGTATGATCATTTCATCTGCAAACAGAATTTTATTTCTCCCTTTCTGATTTATATGTCTTTTATTTCTCTTGCTTGTCTAATTGCTTTAGCTAGAACTTCCAGTAGTATGTTGAATAGGAGTGATGAGAGTGGGCATCCTTGCCTTGTATTGGTCTTAGAGGGAAAGCTTTCAGTGTTCGCTCATTGATTATGTTAGCTGTGGGCTTTTTATACACAGCCTTTCTCTTATTGAGATAAGTTTCTTCTATACCTCTTTTCTTGAGAGTTTTAATTATGAATGGATGTTAAACTTTGTCAAGTGCTTTTTATGTGTCTATTGAGATAATCACATGGGTGGGGTTTTTCTTTCATTTTGTTAATATGGTGTATCACATCGATTTGCATATCTTGAACCATCCTTGCATCCCAGGGATAAATTCCCCTTGTCGTGATATATACTCTTTTCAATGTGCTATTTAATTTGGTATACTAGTATTTTATTAAAGATTTTTGCATCTATGTTCATTAGGAATATAGTTTTCTTTTCTTGTGGTATCTCTGTCTGCCTTTAGTATCAGGGTGATACTGGCCTCATAAAATGTGTTTGAAAGTGTTTCCTTTTATTTGAACAAGTTTAAGAAGGATCAATATTAATTCTTCTTGGAATGTTTGGGAGAATTCACCTATGAAGCCATCTGGTCCTGTGTTCTTCTTTGTTGGAAGGTTTTGTTTCCTAATTCAATCTCGTTATTTGCTATTGATCTATTCAGACTTTCTGTTTATTCTTGATTCAGACTTGGTAAGTTGCATGTTTCTAGTAATTTATTCATTTCTTCCAGGTTATAGAAGGTTGGCATATAATTGTTCATAATAGTTCCTTATGACCCTTTTTTATTTCTGAAGTGTCTGTTGTAATGCCTCCTCTTTCATTTCTGATTTTATTTATTTGAATCTTTCTCTTTTCTTCGTCTAGCTAAGGGTTTGTTGATTTTGCTTATTTTTACAAAAAAAAATTTTGGTTTGGTTAATTTTTAATTTTTTTCTATTTTATGTTTCATTTACTGCTGCTCTAATCTTTATTATTTCTTTCTTCTGCTAACTTAGGGCTTAGTTTGCTTTCCTTTCTCTAGCTTATTGAGGTGTAAAGTTAGGTTGTTTATTTGAGATCTTTCTTCTTTTTCAATACAGGCATTTAATGCTACAAAATTCCTTGTTAGTACTACTTTTGCTGTCTTGCATAAGTTTTGGTATGTTGTATTTTCATTTTTGTCTGTCTCAATATATTTTTGAAATTCCCTTTTGATTTCCTCTTTGATCCAATGATTGTTCAAGCATATGCTATTTAGTTTCCAAATATTTGTGAATTTTCTCATTTTCTTATTATTACTGATTTCTGGTTTCATTCCATTGTAGTTGTAGAAAATACTTGGAATAATTTCAACCTTCCTGAATTTGTTAAGACCTGTTTTGTGAGCTAATATGGTCCATCCTGGAAAATGTTCCTTGAGTGCTTGAGAAAAATTTGTATTCTTCTACTATTGGGCAAAAAGTTCTGAATATATCTGTTAGGTTTATTTGGTTATTAGCGTTGTCCAGTTCTGCAATTTCCTAATTGATTTTTCTCTCAGGATGACCTATTCATTATATAGAGTGGGGTATTGAAGCCTCCTACTCTGCATTGTTATTTCTCCCTTCAGATCTTTCAGTGTTTTCTTCATATATTTATGTGCCTTGATGTTGAGTGCATATGCAAGTGGTCTTTAAAATGTTTGTGAGAAGTGTGTATTATTAAAAAAAACTATGCACAGGGTTCAAATTTTTTTGCACCAAAATAAACTCATATTAACTTGTTATAACATATCTGAATGTGGCCTGGCACAGTGGCTTATGCTTGTAATCCTAGGACTTTAGCAGGAGGATCTCTCGAGGTAAGGAGTTTGAGACCAGCCTGGGCAGTAGCAAGACCTTGTCTCTACAAAAAGAAAAAAATTAGCCAAGCATGGTGGCATGTGCATGTAATCCCAGGTACTTGGGAAGCTGAGACAGGAGGATCACTTGAGCCCAGGAGTTAGAGGCTACAGTGAACTATGATTGCCCCACTGCACTCCAACCTGGGAGATATGGGGAGATTTTGTCTCAAAAAAAAAAAGAAAAGAAAAGAAAAAAAGTCTGAACAGGATCTAGTTTCAGGCACTAAGAAGAATAAGATATTGGTTTGAAAAGAGTCCCTATCAGAGCAACATGAATTCTACTAAAATTGAAGCAAAAACAGACATCAAATTTATGTTGAGGTTCGAGAGAAAGAATGGTGAAATCATTGAGGCTTTACAAAAAGTTTATGAGGACAATGCCTCATGGAAATCAGCAGTTTACAAATGGATAACTCATTTTAAGAAGGAACAAGACAACGTTGAAAACGAAGTCTATAGCTGCAGACCATCCCCATCAATGTGCAAGGAAAAACTTCATCTTAGTCATGCCCTAATGGAAGAGGAACCACGATTAACAGCAGAAACAATAGCCAATACCACAGACAGCTTAACTGGTTCAGCTTACACAATTCTGACTGAAAAATTAAAGTTTAGCAAACTTTCCACTCAACAGGTGCCAAAACTGTTGTGCCCAGATCAGCTACAGATAAGAATGAGGCTTTCAATGAAAATTTTAAACAAGTGGGATCAAGAACCTGAAACATTTCTTGAAAGAATTGTAAAAAGAGATGAAACATGGCTTTACCAGTATGATCCTGAAGACAAAGCACAATCAAATCTGTGGCTACCAAGAAGTGGAAATGGTCCACTCAAAGCAAAAACAACAAGCCAGGAACAAAGCAAAGGTCATGGCAACAGTTTTTGGGGATACTCAGGCATTTTGCTTATTGACTTTCTGGAGGGCCAAAGAATGGTAACATATTCTTATTATGAGAGTGTTTTGAGAAAGTTAGCCAAAACTTTAGCAGAAAAACACCTGGGAAAGCTTCACCAGAAGGTCCTTTTCCACCACAATAATTCTGCTCATTTCTCTCATCAAACAAGGGCAATTTTGCAAGAATTTCAATGGGAAAGCATTAGGTATCCACCTTATAGCTCTGATTTGGCTCCTTCTGACTTCTTTTAGTTTCCTAATCTTAAAAAATCCTTAAAGAGCGTCCATTTTTCTTCAGTTAATAATGTAAGAAAGACTGTATTGATATGGTTTCCAGGAACCTCAGTTCTTTAGGGATGAATTAGATGGCTGGTGTGATCACATAAAAAAGTGTCTTAAACTTAGGCCGGGCGCGGTGGCTCACGCCTGTAATCCTAGCACTCTGGGAGGCCGAGGCGGGTGGATCACTCAAGGTCAGGAGTTCAAGACCAGCCTGAGCAAGAGTGAGACCCTGTCTCTACTATAAATAGAAAGAAATTAATTGGCCAACCAAAAATATATAGAAAAAATTAGCCGGGCACGGTGGCGCATGCCTGTAGTCCCAGCTACTCGGGAGGCTGAGGCAGAAGGATCGCTTGAGCCTGGGAGTTTGAGGTTGCTGTGAGCTAGGCTGATGCCACGGCACTCTACAGCCTGGGCAACAGAGTGAGACTCTGTCTCAAAAAAAAAAAAAAAAGTGTCTTAAACTTAATGGAGCTTATACTGAGAAATAAAGTTTATATTTTTAATTTTATCTTTTATTTCAATATCTTTCAATTTTATATATTTATAATTGTTATATCTCCCTGTTGAATTGATCCTTTTATCATTATATAATAGCCTTCTTTGTCTCTTGTGACAGTGTTTGACTTAAAGTCTGTTTTGTCAGATATAAGTATAATTACCCCTGTATTCTTTTGGTTACCAATTTGCATGAAATATCTTCTTCCATCCCTTTGCTTTCAGCCTATATCCTTAAAGCTAAAGTGAGTTGTAGGGCACACATTGTAGGATCTGTTTTTTTATTCATTCAGCCACTCTATGTCTTTTGATTAGAGAATTTAATCCATTTGCATTTAAAGTAATCATTGATAGATAAAGACTTAATCTTGTCATTGTGTTAATTGTTCTGCTGTTTCTGGTTTTCTTTCTTCCCCTATTACTGTCTCCCTTTGTGATCTGATGATTTTTTTTTTTTTTTGTAGTGGTATGCTTTTCTTTCTTTCTCTGTATCTTTTATGTAGCTACCAGAAGATTTTTATTGTGGTTACCATGAAGCTTACATGAAACATCTTATAGTTACAGAAGTCTATTTTAAATTGATTACAACTTAATTTTAATTATATACAAAAGTTCTACATTTTTACTTCCCTCCCCTCCACATTTTATACTATTGATTTCACACTTGACATCTTTCTTACGTCAGGAGTACCTAGCTCTCCCCTTCCTGCCTGCTTTAAAGCTTTTCCATTCTGACTTACTTAGGGTTGTTAGATTCCAAGTCTCTGATTAACACATGACAAAATGAATTTTTGGAAGCTATGGAATGGTTCACAGATTACAGGAATATTAGAAGAACCAGGCTTAGAAGGAGCAAGAACCAGGACAGTTCCACGGATCTTGTTGGAAAAAGTCAGTCACGAGTGCTGTCACCATGGATATGAGTCCACTTCAACTAGATTTTTTCTTCTTCTCTGTGTCACTCTACTCAAGCTCTCAAGTCCTAGGAGAGAAAGTCTGATTGGTCTAGACCTAGAGCATGTGTACAGGTCATAAACTCACTCATTGGCTAGAGGAGGGCAGGGCCCTTTGATTGAGTGCCTTCTAGATGACATCAATAGGAAAGAGGTGATTCCCCAAAAGAAAACTAATAAGAAAACCCATAGTTTTCCTGGGCTGCAGAAAAACTAACACAACTTACCTCCATGATCATTAAGAATTAATTCAAGTGATGCCTTTATCAGATAAAATAATGAAACTATATCAAACAAAAAATATACTCATTCCCCCAAACCCAAAAGGAATACACCAATGTGATATATAATGTGATTTTTTATTGACTCCTGTCCTCCACCCAACTCCTTTTCTAAAACTGAGCTGGACCAAAATTCTTCTATTCTTGAGAGGGGCTAGAAGAAAGGTCAAGTTAAGAGAATGACTGCCTTAAAATCATTTGGGACTTTCTTAGTTCAGCAGGCAGAAACTTATTTTCTCACAGTTCTGGGAGCTGGGAAGTCCAAGATTGAGAAACTGGTGTCTGGAGAGGGCCTTCTTGTTGTGTCAACCCATGGCAAAATGTAGAAGGACAAAGAGAGAGCAAGAGGGGGATGAACTCACCCTTTTATAATAGTACCAATCCCACCTATGAGGATGGAGCCCCCATGGCCTAATCACCACTTAAAGGTTCCACCCCTTAATGCTGTTGCAATGGCAATTAAATTTCAACATGAGTTTTGGTGGGGACAAATGTTTAAACCATAGCATTCCACCATTGGTCCCTCAAAACTCATGTCTTTCTTACATACAAAATACATTCATTCCATCCCAATTGCCCCAAAAGTCTTGACTCATTCATCAATCATTTTGAATTGATTCCAGCATCAATTCAAAAGTCCAAAGTCCAGAGTATCATCTAAATCAAATATGAGTGAGACTCAAGGCACAAAATTTATTCTGAGGCAAATTCCTCTCCAGTGATGAACCTATGAAATTAAACAATTTACATGTTTTCAAAACATATTGGTGGAACACGCATAGGATAGAAGAGATATTTTCCATTCCAAAAGGGAGAAAGAGGAAAAAGAAAAAGAGTAACAGGTCCCAAGCAAGTCCACAACCCAACAGGGTGAACAATACCAAATTCCAAGCCTTGGGAATAGTCTTCTTTGACTCCATGTCCCACCTTCACACACAGTGGGGTGGGGATGTGCTCCAAAGGCCTCAGGCAGCCCTGGCTCCATGGCTGTGGTGGGCTCAGCCCACCACAGCAGCTCTCTTGGGTTGGAGTCTTGTGCCTGCAGCTCAAGTACGGCTTGCTGGTAGCTCTGCAGTTCTGGGGTCTCAGGGGCAGCCTGCTCCCATAATTCCCCCAGACATTGCCTTAGTGGAGACTCTCTGCAGTGGTTTTGCTCCTGTGACAAGTCTCTGCCTGGGCCCTCATACTGTCTGAGACATCCTTAAAATCTAGGTGGAGGTAGCCATGCCCCCATTGCTCTTGCATTCTGCACAAGTACAGAATTAGCACTACTTGGATGCTGCTAAGGTTTACAGCCTGTACCCAGTGGAGCAGCATGTTGCAGCCCAGCTGGGCCCACTGCAGCCATGGCTGCGGCAACCTAAGAGTAATGCACCAGAATGTTTCCCTTTTAATTATATAGTAGTATCGCCTCCTTATTCAGGGGGTATGTTCCAAGATCCCCAGTAGATGCCTGAAACTGCAGAATGTACCAAACCCTACATACACTATGTTTCGTCCTATACATACATATCTATGATTAAGTTTGCAAATTAACCATAGTAAGATTAACAATAATAACAAAATAGAATAATTACAATAATACTGTAATAAAAATTATGTGAATGTTCTCTCTCTCAAAATATCTCATGTTACTGTACCACAAATAACTGAAACTGCAGAAATTGAAACTGCAGATAAGAGGTTACTACTGTAAATTCCATCTTTAAATCATTTTTTCTTCCCCTATTTTACTTTTTTACTGGTTTAAAAAAGCCACGGAGCAGCCTGAATACTTTGCCACTTAGATATTTCTTCTAACAGATATCCTAGTCATCGCTCTTAAATTCTGCCTTCCACAAAGCCCTTAGGCATGGATACAATTCAGCCAAGTTCTTTGCCACTTTATAACAAGAATGGCCTTTCCTCCAGTTTCCAGCACCGCTTTCCTCATTTCCATCTGATATCACATCAGGATGGCCTTTACCGTCCATATTTCTACCAACATTCTGATCACGACCATTTAGATAATCTCTGAGAAGTTTCAGACTTTCCCTGCAGTTCTTCTCTTTTTCTGAACCCTGACCAGAATCACTCTTAATACTCCATTTACAGCAATCCAGGCTTTTCGTAGGCCGCTCCTCCAAATTCTTCCAGCCTCTACCCATTACCCAGTTGCAAAGCTCCTTCCACATTTTCAGATATTTGTTATAGCAACACCCCACTTCTCTGGTTCCAATTTTCTGTCTCGGTCCATTTTGTGCTGCTATAACAAAATACCACAGAGTTGGTCATTTATAATGGGCAGAACTTTACTTTCTCCACAGTTGCAGGAGCTGGGAAGTCCAAGATCAAGGGTCTAGCATCTGAAGAGGGCCTTCTTGTTGTGTCAACCCAGAACAGAGGGCAGAAAGGCAAAGAAAAAAATGAACTTGCTCGTTTATAACAGCACCAATCCCACCCAGGAGGGTGGAACCCCCATGGCCTAATCATTCCTTAAAGTCCCACCCGTTAATGCTGTTACAGTGGCAATTAAGTTACAACATAAGTTTTGGAGGAGAAAAGCATTCAAGTTATAGCACCAACTAGTAAATATTGTTTTTCACCAACCTAAAAATAACACACCTTTTTAAAAAAATAATTTGAGCTCCACTTTTTTATGCTATGATGGAGAGATTTATGTATTGATATGTATGTGTCAATCTATCACCTCTATAAAACAGCAAGGAAGGAATACAGGTCAAAGCTACATGTTCTATGTTCCCTTGCTTTGAACCATTTGTCCAGTTCATTAATGCAGACTTTCATTCTTTAGGGATTTGAACCCTTGGTGGATCTGCCTGTGAGGGATTGTAACAATTGCCCTTAAAGATTACATTAAGCAACCACTGTTTCTATTCTTATTTCCATTTCCACTATATGATATCAACCCTATTTTGCCTTGCTACCCCAGGTTAACCAGCCCAGCTAAAATACAACTTATCTGTGTGTGATTTCCTGATGACTTAAGAACCTGAGAGGTTAAGCAGCATTGGCAGCTTCCAATTCAAGGGAACAATTATTGGGTCTCCCGGTAGAAACAAGACCCAGAGTCATAAGGACAGGCAGCAAAAATGTTGCTAGGAGATCATTAGATGTAATCATGCAAGACACCACTCCCTTCTAGCTGTTGGTTCCCAGATATCTGTATCTTAATCGTGAAGAGTAGGAGGAAGAAAGCAGATTCTGTATCAATCTCTGATTAATGGCGACATCTAGAACAGGGCACCAACTTCACAGGGTGTTGGTGTCAACCAAGAATAACCATCTCCAATATTGCATTCCTCCACTGTGGAACAGTGCTGCTCCTGCGTGCTGAGGTGGATGACAGTCCCAGTGATTTCTATGAGCGTCATCTTTCCATGAGCGTCATCACTGCCCTTTATTCTGCTGTGATCTACATTCTTTGGGCCAACATTGCATAGACCACCATAACATTGCATAAGACATTGGTATGCCCAGGGTTGCTGCTGGCAGAGGCATGGTGAGTGGCGAAAACAAGTCCAAATCTTCTTATCAATATTACACTGTAAGTAGTTTTATCATTTCCATTTTACATATGAGGAAACTGAGACATAAGTTATATAACTTGCCCAAGGTCACATAGTAAGTGGTAGAAACAGGATTCATACTCACTGCCTGGGTCCAGTGGATGATCTTAACCATGGGCCTTCTCTTTGGAGAAATTAGGTGACTCGACCAATGCAATAACGAGGACACTGGTTCTCTAATTGCTGCCCTATCACACTGTACTGTCTGCCATACCACCTGTCTGGTGGATGCTGGAAAGAGAACAGCAAGGATTTATAATCCCCAGGAGAGAAAGAGTAAGTATTCTTTACATAGCCATTGAAAGTACTAAACATATCATGCTGTTTATTTTACAAAGATGAAATGTGAAACCTCATTAATTTTTAAGTAGCATAGATTTAGTAGCATAGATTTTTACCAAACAGAAGTAAACTAAAATCATTGTCACCCTCCTATGTAAAACCTTTTAGCTATTCCACACTGTCTCTAAAATAAAGTCCAAATTCCTTAGCCAAACAAACTTCACAAACTGACCCTTGCCTACACTACACACATGCCCACTCCCACCCTAGGGATCATGTTGCATCCTCACTATAGATTCCAAGCATATTGATGTACAGACAAGTTCTTCCATGTGCCAGAGCATTTGCATAAGATGAACCTTCTGCCCAGAAAGTTCTCTTCCTGGCTTAGGCTTGCCCTGGCTGCTATGGGTCCCATGGTTGTATTAATCATGCTTTTTATTTTGTATATTTGATGCTTTGACATCTTGAGCTTTGCTGACCCTAGAGGGACCAGCCTGGGAGCATGCCTTTCAAATGCAAACTAACCTCCAACTGCCTTCTTTATCTGCTGTCATCTACCTGCCCTGATCACCGGAGGGCAGGTTCCAGACAACCAGGGAAAACCCTTATGCCTGCGGAGTCTGCTGTAATTATTCAAACTAGCCAATCCTAAACTTGCTTGCCCTGCCTTGCCCAACCATAAGAAAGGCTCTTGCCCACATTGCCCCTTACACTCTTGCACCCTCCTCCGACCCCTACCTCCTGACCGACGCTGGTGCTTCCCATGTGGCCCCCTCCATTGGCACTGTGTGCCCCTTCCTCTGGGAATCTCTGAGTATAACAAACTGTCTTTTCAATGGCAATCCTCTCCTGATCTGCTGGCCTCATCGTACCTAAATGATACCAAAACCTATGTTTTAAAATATGGTGAGTTGATTGCTCCTGATTTTTTGCTGCCACATACCATGAACATACTGCTGTTATTGCCCTTTCCATGAACCACACTGCAATCCTTCATGGAACTGTCTCTGCCGATAGCCCATGAGCTTCCTGAGAAACTCTTCCATTTGTATTATCAGCATCTAGCCTGCTGCCGGTCACAGTGTAGGCTCTAAACAAATACTTGACGGGAGAACTGACTAATTAATTAATTAGTCTGAGAAACCACTGCCTGTCAAGTCACTTGGATTCAAATCTCATCACTTCTTGATTGACTTTTCCACTTAATGACACATATAAATCCAGGCACTGAATTTATGTGTGAAAAATTAAAACTCAACTCATTGGTACACCTAACGAGTTAATATAAGCATGAAACAATGCCAACCATGGTAGCAAATGTCCAAGTTGGAAATAAGTTTTACAATTGCAAATTATTATTAGGTACAAAAATGTGTATAAAAGAAGTTCTGAGCAAAAGTTCAGAATGGAGCTTTATTGCTTCAATTTTATACTATTCATACCAACCCCATGAATCTGAGGGTTCATAAATTCTATTTGATGATAACTTACAAAAGAAAGAAATGACCTCCGTATTTTTAAGCCCTGGATGTATAACAATGCATAAATTGTAAATGATCTCACAGTATTTCATTTCAGCTACTATGTTTTTAAAGAAAAATGGAAATCACATGTAACTGAGGACCTACTATGTTCCAGGGCCTGTGCGAGGTGTGAAATGACTGACTTGCTGAAGTTAAGCCTCATGATAATCTAGCAAGTTTGCTACCGTGGCAGCCCATTCCCTTCAGATACACCATGTTAAAGGAGATCCTAGCCTTCTACCTGACTTGAAAAGAGAAATAAATTCACATGAGAAGGTAGCCCTGGTTGGAAGGCAGTGGGAGGGAGGTTCTGAAAATAGAAAATGAAACAATGCAGTCTTCCACTGGACCAGAAGACAGAAACATTACAGAACACGTAGGAGGTACGGCAAAAGCTGTCAGCCTCTGAGCCGAGATGGTGCAGCAAAGATGTGGTCATCAGACCACGCAGGTGGAAATGAGTAGGCAGCAGGGGCCCTGCGGGTGCCAAGTGAGATGACGTGGGGGGAGGAGCTGTAAGGGTATGTAGCTGGGTTTCTGCCTCAGTATCTTCAGCCCATACTAGCGTGATGTCTCACTCAGTATTTGTACTCTATCCATATTTATTGAAAGAATGAATGAATGAATGAATGAAGAAGTGAATGAACATTTTTCAAACAGTTTAAGTTGTTGTTTAAGTACAAATTTTAATACAAAACCCTCTGGTTGTACCACTGACCTAGAAGCCACTGCCTGTTAAGTCACTTGGATTCAAGTCCTGTCACTTTTCAATTGACCTTTCCACTTAATGATACATATAAATCCAGACACTGAATTTACTCATGTTTGGATATTATAAAAATGCCCCCAAAAGATTGCTGTTGTGGCTTTTATGTGCAATCTTAAGAGATGGAAAACAAAAGGAGAGGCAGTTACTTCTGAAGTATCCAGTAAGACATGTAAGGCACTACAAACAGAACATAATGTAGAGGAATCTATCAGCCTGTTTTCATTTCTTATTAATGTGCGTGTTTCTCTCCCAGCCTTAGAAAGGCTGGTGGTTTCCAAGCTGTGCTTGTTTTCCAAGAAGGTGCCTTGGTGGCCACCCAGGGAGGAAGAAGGGATCTGGGCTTCCCACTCCTAGGTCAACCAGAGTGGCTCCAATTTTAATTCATATAGTGAGCCTCTGGGTAAAATTTTAACAACAACAATAATTAACAGCCTTTCTAAGTTCATTATGTGCCAGGGTCCAAATTCAGACACTACCACTTGGTAACTCTGTGACCTTGGGCAAGATACTTTGCCTATCTGTGCCTCAGTTTCCTGATCTGTAAGGAGGGCGGGTAATAACAGTACCTACATGAAAGAACTGTCATGAGGTTAAATATATAGAAAATGACAAACTGTGTACACATTAGGTACTCTTCTCATTGTCTCAATTAGCCCTTCTGTGGCCCTTCGGAGGAAGATGGCATTACCATCTCCCTGGCATGGACGAGACAACTGGAGCTCAGACAGATGTAGCATCTCGTTCAAGGTCACAGTCTATAAGTGGCAGAGCTGGGACTGAAACAGAGATCTAGTCAACAGTGGAGCCTGCACCCTTAACCTCACACAGAGGTGAAGTGTAGTTTCCACGGATAAAAAGAAATTTGAAAAATCACAAATTTAGATCTTTGCATGGGGAGGTAAGGTTCAAATTGACTTTTTAAAGTCAATTGAAATGACTTTTTGAAGTTTAACATTTCAATGCTGCTTAAATAAAGTCAGCTATTTTAAATAGCATATGCAACATTTCCAAACAAAAGTAAGAAGACACAAGAATGACATAAATTAGCGTGGGAAGACAGGCAGGAAGATGCATATAGATCAATCATGCCTTTTGCATTAGCAGAAATATTGCAAGGACACTCAGGAAGGCACTTTTAAATTCATTTGGAAAACTTAACTGGTTTCCCCTCTTACAGCTGCTACCCCTTATGTTGCAGCCTGTACTAAAAGCACAGAAGAGCCTTCCTCCCTTAGGTGGGCCGGCACCCCCTTGACGTCCTAGCTTAGCACATGTTCTCATCCAGCTTCAGATTGTCACACTGGGTCCTTGCACGGATGGTCCTTTTTCTTTAATATTTGGAGGAAAAATTTGTTTTCTTGTAGGGGGGGTCATTGTGTCTGCCTCTATTTGTCTTTCCACATTTTACTTTGAGATATTATAAATAATAATAAAAAAATCATTTCCTAATGTGAAAAGCTTTCTCTTCTGAAGTTTCCTGGTCTTCCTTCATAGTCATTGGCCTACCCTCAAATACTCCTCACTCAATATGCCCGAGGGGTCTGGGAATCCCCAAGAAAGATTGTCCATTTCCATCCTCGCTGAGCTGTGCTGCGCTAACAAGGGCTTTCGAGAAGAAGGTGGAAGAGCACAGCTCAAGCCCTGTGGCTGCTAAGTGGTTGCGTGACTGTGGGTTTGTTTCTTAGCTCTCTGGGTCCCAATCTTACCAAAGCTAACGTGATGACGATGATAATCATCCATTCACTCACAGTCACATTGACCAAGCACCTACGGTTTGCCAGGCCCTGGAAAACGAAGGTGAGTAACAGAAAACGTCTAGAGGCAACAGCTCACAGGCTAGACCAGGAGGCAGATTCCTAAACAAATCAGTAGTGAGAAAAAGCAGAGGGCCGGTGACAAGAGATGTTTCTGTGTGGAACAGCAGCTGCGGAGACAGGAGGAACTGACCAGCAGCGAGAGACGCCCAGCCTTACTCCGAAACCACACATTTTTCCACCTCACAAGGTTACTGGGAGGTTCGAATGACAGAATGAATTTGAATCCTCCGAAAACTCTAAAGAGCAATTTCCACGCGGAGCAGATGCTGTTGGTGTCCCGCCCGTATCTCTGTGCCTTCGCCACTTCAGTGCAGACTGGGGATTTAAACCTCCGGCACCTGCACGTCTGCCTGAGAGTTTTTCCCAGCCACCAGAGCCTGCCTCTTTGCCACCTGTGCTGCAGGCTGTACATGCCAAGGAATCAAGGCCCAGCGCCCCACGCCCAGAGCAGCCCTCAACCAAACGAATACCACCACTCCCCTCGCCCTCGGGTGGAAGCACTGAGGCCTGAGTTCCACACCAGCTGCCAGAATTTTCCCAGCAGGACTGAGCTTCAGCTGCCTGGAGTAGTAACTTGCTCGACAGCACACCATTGATTGGCTGCCTTCCCTTCTTGTATCACTTCTCTACTTTCCCACCGGGGTTTTCTTCACCTGCCAAATATTACCGCACGTGGATCCTCATCCCAGGCTGTGCTTCTGAGAGAACTCAAACTAAGACAAGATGTAAGCCACTTTTTATTATTACTCTGTATCATTTTGAAATGTGACCAGAATTTTGCACACTATTTTGCATGGCAAAAGCACTGCTTTATATTTATAAATCCTCTTCTGCAAATTTACGATTTGATCCACTTTAGCCACTGTGACATAATACCTGCCTAAGAATTTTCCTGAATCCATCTCAACAAACACTGCTGTGGCTGAAGCCTTTCTCTCTCACCTGAACTTCTGCAACAGTCTCCCAGCTGCTCTCTGGCTCCAGTCTTCCCCTCCCACAAATCCATCCTTCTCCCTATCTATCTCCATCAACCTCCACCAAGGAAGCAATTTTGACCAGACTACTCCTAGTCCAAACAACACTTTGGTGCAAATTTATATAGGCTCCTGTTACTTGCAACACTTTACTTATATCTACTGGAAAATTGTGACATTCCGGTATCTGTAAAGCAAAATGCTTTATGGTCATTTTCAAGGAATCTGACAAAATAAGTACATAAATCTGCAATGTCTATGATGAGTAATGCCCACTTAGATGTGTATCCTTGTACACTGCACAACCTGCACAACTGTACAGAACCATCCTGGTTCTGACAAATCCGTGTCTCACTCACAAAGTGCTTGTCTGTCCCCAGCACCTATCACAAGGCTCCATGCTTTCATGCCACTGTTTATGTTGTCCCCTCTCCCTGGAAGCACTGTTTGCTAATGATCCTTTGAGAACAGCTGAGCGTTTCCTCTTCGCCAGAAATCATATCTGAACCACTCTCATATGGCTATGTGTCTCTCTTCTGTGTCCCTTCTATTATACTTCTTTGTTTATAACTCAACTTTTACACTTAGCACATTAGGTTATAATTACCAGCTTATGGGTTTGTCTTCTGCAGTTAGGGATGTCTTCCTCCTCTGTGCATCCCCAGCACCTAGTGGAGGGCTCAGCCTAGAGTCACAGCATTTTGAAAACAGTGGGGTGTGCCATGCGGACATTGTGAGGGAGGGCTCTCAGCACCTGCAGTCAGACAGACCTGGTCAAATCTTGATCTGTCACTTTCTAGCCACGCACCTTGGGCAAATGGCCTCACATCTCTACATCTCAGTTTCCTTGTTGGTAAAATGGAGATGACACCATTTCCAGCTCAGTCATCGTGAGGGTTAAAAAAAATAGCTGCCTGCAATGAGCAAGATGTCTGACTGCAGGCACACAATACATACTAACTCTTATTTTTATTATAAGCTCAATAAACATTTGAAGGGTGAACGTGCCTCCCTTTATACCAAACTGGCAATCTCCTATGAAAACCACACCTTTAGATCGACCCATCTGTATACCCAGAAGGGTGGTGGGCACCTTACATATGTTAGTGTATTTTGTCTATACAGCTACTCTGCTAGAAAGGTTTGACTACTAGTCTGTTACAAATGGGGGAATTGGGAGCAAGAATCAGTGGCTTCTCTTGGTCACATGAGAGTTTAAGTGTCAGAGGCTGCGCCAAACTTGCTCTGTGTGATCCAAGCTTATGCTTTTAACCAAATTATGGGAGCATAAAAGAGGGGTCTCACTACCTGCCTAGAGGTTTAGGATGTATAAGATGCTGGAGGGGGAGCACAGGATGGGACATGAAGAAAGGGTAGGAGGTGGAGGGACTTCTTAAAAGACTCCGTGAGTGACTGTAAATACTATAAATTCAAAGAACAGATTATATGGCTAGTAAAAAAATTTCTTATGTAGAGAGTCAGGAGATGAGATTAAAAGGGAATGGTGAGCAGAGTCAGGGAGGATCCTGGGGGTTAAGCAAAGGTTTGTGACTTTATCTTGAAAATTGTAGAAATCTTTTGAAATGCCAAAGACATTAAAAAGATTGACCATACCAAGTGTGACATGGACGTGGAGTAACTGGAACTCTTGTTCACTGCAGGTGGGAATGCAAAATGGCGCAACCAGTTTGGAAAACCATTTGACAATTTCTTCTAAAGTTAACTATACACCTGTCATATGACCCAACCATTCCACACCTAAGTATTCACACAAGAAAAATGAAAGCATACATCCATAAATAGACTCATATAAGAAAGTTATTAGCAGCTTTGGTCATAAGAGCCCCAAACTGGAAACAAACCAAATGTTCATTAATAGCAGAATGAATTTAAAACAGTGGTCCCCAACCTTTATGGCACCAGGGACCAGTTTCATGGAAGACAATGTTTCCACAGACTGGGGTCGGGGGGAATGGTTTTAGGATGATTCGAGTACATTACATTTATTGTGTACTTTATTTCTATTATTATTATGCTGTAATATATAATGAAGTAATTATACAACTCACCATAATGCAGAATCAGTGGGAGCCCTGAGCTTGTTTTCCTGCAACTGGATGGTCCCACCTGGTGTGATGGGAGACAGCTGATTTATTATGGTCTCTGTGTAGTCAAACCTCTCCACTAATGATAATCTGTATTTGCAGCTGCTCCCCAGTGCTAGCATCACCACCTCAGCTCCACCTCAGACCATCAGGCATTAGATTCTCATAATGAGTGCTCAACCTAGATCCTTCACTTGCGCAGCTTACAGTAGGGTTCACCCTCTTATGAGAATCCAGTGCTGCCACTGATCTGACGGAGGCGGACCTGAAGGGGTGATGTGAGAGATGGGGAGCGGCTGTAAATACAGATGAACTTTCACTCATTTGCTTGCCTGCCTCTCACCTCCTGCTATGTGGCCCAGTTCCTAACAGGCCACGGACCAGTACTGATCTGCAGCCCAGGGGTTGGGGACCACAGATTTAAAAAATATTGCTGTATTAGCATAATAGAACGGTACTCAACAAAAGAAAGCAATAAGCTGTTAATATACTCAACAACATGGATAAACCTCAAAAAATATTATGCAAAGTGAAAGAAGTCAAAATAAACGCTATCTACTACATGGTGTCATCTATGTTCTAGGATAGGCAAAGCTAATCTATAGTGATAAAAATCAGAACAATGTCTCCCTGTTTGCCTATTCACTGAGGGTAGTATGACTGCTAGGAAGTTTGAGGGTCCTCTCTGGGGAGACAGAAATGATCTCTAGCTGTACACTTATTTTTTTTTTTTTTTTTGCATTTTACTGTATGTATGTATCTCAAAAAATAAAAGTAATGAAAAAGTATACCAGAAAATGAGAAACTCCCTTTGGTTATATTATCTAAAGATTGGGTTTTAACTGTACATACAGTAATCTTGTGAATCAGACCAATTTTGAGTTCAGTAGAAGAACTTGGTTATGGGAACTCTCAAAAAGCTTCTATTCATTCATTCTTCAATAAATGTTTATTTGTTTTAACAAATGTTCATTTAGCTCAATGCTACCACTTACTATCTGTGTGCCTTTGGACAAACAACTCCCTGATTTTCAGTTTGCTCATTTGTAAAAGGGGGAGAGTAACAGTACCTACTTCCTGTGGTCGTTGTGGGGACTAAATGAGTCACTACATGGAAGTTCTTAGCACAGTGCTGGCACGTAGTAAGGGCTAGATAAATGTTAATGATTAGTATTATTGCCCTCAGTTATGTGCTAGGCTTGGTGGATATAAACAGTAGTAGGACATAGAAAATTTATAGTCCAGAAGGGAGAATGAACAATAAATATGTAAATAAAAATGACTAAATATGCTTGGTCCAATAATAAAATTTTTAAAGTGTTCTGAGAACATAAATAATTGTCTTGGCATGGAAAATCCATTTAAAATGAAAATAATCAGCCACCTAAACCAAATCAAGTTCCAATAGTCATTCATTGTTTTTCAGTACTATGTTTACTATGATTCCTCCTTTTCTGGGCACCTGAAATTTGGAGCTCTCAGGGCACAAGCCTGTGACCTCTTCTTTTCTATGGCCCGTTCCTTGGTGATCTCAATCCACTCATACTTGTGATGTCCAGTTCATGTCTTCGTGTCTCTAAGCCCAACATCGTGCCTGAACTACAACTGCCTGTGATGTCGAGCACTGAATATGTCTAAATCCAAATTCTCCATTCCCTGCCCCCCACATCAGCTTCTCTCGCAGCGTTCCCCATCTTGAAAACAGCAGCTCTATTCTCCTGCTTGCCCAGCCCCAAAGCCTTGCAGTTTTCCATGCCTCCTCTCTACTACTATCTCATGCCTAGTAATCAGCAAATCGTGAATTCAGCCACTTCTAAAAGCACTGTGACCTCCTCCCACTTAGACCACCACAGTAGCCTAACTGACCCTGTCTTTCCACTCTTGTTTCCCCAAAAGCCATTCTCAGCACAGCAGCCAGGTGATCTTTCCGAACATTAAGGATCCGTATTCTTCCCTGCCTTACACCCTCCAATGTGTTTCCTTCCCACCATCTGTTTCATAGCCCACAAGGTCCTGGAACACCCAGCTCCAGACTATCCCTCTGCCCTACTCCGCTACCACTCTCTGGCTCCCTCCACTCCAGCTACAGGCAAAGCAAGCTCTTTTTTTGCTCTGTGGCCTTTGCACAAGCTGTTCTCTTTTTGTGGAATGCCCTTCCTCCAGTTAGCCTCACAGCTCACTCCCTCCCTCACTGCATTCATATCTCTGCTCAATTGTCGCCATGCCAGCGACGACGGCACAAACACCCCAGTCTCTAACTGCTTATCCTGTTTTACTTCCTAGTGCCAACATGCTATTATATTAGCTTATTGCCCTCACTTAACTGTAAGCTTCACGGGGCAGAGTCTTCGCATGTCTCCTTCGTATCTCCACGGCCTAGAATAATGCCTGCCACACAGTAGAAGCCCAACGGGTATTTGTTGAATGAATGAATGAGTTACTATTTCCTAAGCTTATGCAAAGCTTCACAGTTTACAAAGCAGTCACATACACAATGTCTTAATAAGCCCTCGAACAATTTGTCGGATTAGGCTTTGTTATATACAATTTATAGATAAGTTAACAGCCTGCTTAGTACGTAATATTTTAAATCCCTCGCTCAAGATCATACAGCTATTAGAAATAAAACTCGAGCCCTAAAGTTTTGCCTTTAAGCCCACTTTATTAATTATAATTGTAAAATACTATTAATATTGCTCTATTAGATTGCTCTAGACACTTCACTTACAGTATCTCATTGAACCTTCACAACAGTGCTTTGAGGTAGGTGCTATTTTTCAGATGAGGAAACTAAAGCACAGCTGAGTAATATGCCCAAGGTCACAGAGCTGGCAAGTGGCAAAGCCAGAATCTAGGTTCTGCAAGCCTGATTCCACGAACTTCCTCTCAACCAACAGGCCCACTAGGCCTGGCCCCTGAAATGCAAACAGTTAAGTAAACTGCGAACACAAATGGATAAGTATCAGGTTTGTTCCAAGATTTTCTGCCATTATTAAACTTTTTGTTTGTGTTGCATTTAGCAGAACTTTCTTCTTTTTCAAGATCACAAAGTGGAGAGCAGTTGTATGTCAAATGCAGTTTTCATTATGCAGTTTACTGCTTTTCATCCATTTTAGAAATGTTTGAAACATTTGTTTCTGCATTGAGAAGTCACATAGGAACCCTAGGAACTGTGGGCAGAGCACATGGATTTCCTGTCTGTCTTCCTCCCTGGGTGGCTCTGTGGAGCCTTCTGTGGCTGTGAGCAGAGGCTGTCATTCCCTCCAAGCCCCGGATTCTACCTGCTCCCGCCACGCGCCTCATTTCATCAATTTCCAGCTTCATTGTATCACAGAACCTACATTGTGGAACACTCAATCTCTTATCCTTTCCTTTTCTTTCATTTTTTGAAAACTAGGAATCTATTTGATTGGATGTGATGGCACCAGAGGCAGAGATGTGGCAAAATTTTAAATGGTGAGAAGTCCATTTCAGCTACCTGGATTATGAAAAGCAAATTGTGATTCCTCGACTCACTTTGTATTGAACTGTGCAAGTCAGAAGAACTAAAAAAGCTTCACTGAGTTGTCTACTTGTCCGCTTGTCTCCAAGTCAGTCAAGCCTTTATGAATGTGGCCTCTTTGCTACCCTGTCTATTCAAATTATTAACTTAAAGGTGTACAAAAAGTTACATAAACATAGGTGGATGCCCTTGAAACATCAAAGTCCTCAGATTTTAAATAAGCAGTCATTCAGAAGTTGAAAAACAAATCAGATAGGTTGATTATTCCTGGTTCTTTGTAACATAAAGGTTCACAGCACTTATCTGGGAATAGACTGTAAGGGTAGCATGTGATCTACTGATCCAATATCCCTAGATGCCTGGCACACAGTAGGCGCTCAACAGAGTGGGTGCTTCGTTTGCACTGTAAATGCGTGATAAATGTGTCGAATCTACAGCACTCGGTCTTTCATTGCTTATTTATGATCTTGTCTCAACACACACACACACACACACACACACACACACACCCCTTAGACTGTGAACCTTAAAGGAGAAGATCTGTGTTTATTCATCCCTGTGCTCCATAACACAGAGCCACCACACAACAGGTGATGTTAAAAGATCATTGAATTGGATTAACTATTGTTACTTGTTTTCTTTATCTGCCCTTTCCTCGCTCTACCTTGTCCATTTGGCTCTCAAGCCAGAATGCCTCAAACCATCACATAAATCTAAACAAGTATTTAAAAGCCAGAGACCTTGAAATCTTTCTAATCAGGCTCAGAATTAAATTTTAAAATTTACTGTGGCCATCTCGTAAGTAGATTTAGCAACTAGCTAACTGCTATCCCAGGAAAGGAAAAAAACCCATAAGCTTAATGAATTTGGTCAGACATACAGTGTAACAGATGTCCAACATGCCACCATGAGCTTAAATCATAAATATTATGCCTCTGTTTGGCATGGCAAGATATATTAGAATTGTTTTATCAGTCACTGGGCAACTTGCTAGATGGAAGGGGAACAATCCTAAAAAATGCGGGAGCTGCTTCTCCTAGCATCTCAAAAGCATCCCTGGAGAACCACAGATAATCTGCTTGCAGTGATTCATCAAGTTGGTCCTTTGTTTCATTAATTTGAGTGTCAAGTGCAACCATACAATAAAGAATTGCCAAGACCCGATAAGATTCTCCTCTGGCTGCTGCTTTTCCTGCCCTAACAACTGGTACTATTCATGCCTAAAGCACAAATTGAATAAACAGCTTCAAGGCTGGCAATGTTGGACAGTGTTTCCAATGTTTTGTTTTTTTCCTTGAAAGGCTAAATCATGTGCTTTCTTGCCCTCTCCCAAACATGATGGACTGATATTCATTATTGCACCGATAATTTTAACTTTCTTATTACTCAGTATGGAAGGATGCCTCATAAGATAAAAATAGTTCCTGTTGTATCATCAGTCCAGCAATAGATTAGTGAAGATTAAAAAAGGATTGTAATGCCTTTTTTGGCCTTGAGAAAGCTCTTATTGTGTCCATGGTTCAGTTGGCACGCTGATCATTTCCATCTTAATGTAATCTTTAACATTAGGCTTCCACAGGTGAGGTGTTAAGTAATACATTAAGACAACTATTTTCACTGAGCAATTTCACAAGAAATATGTTTTTTAGCTAAATTAGACATTTAACAAATGCCATTTGTAATTCAAAGCAGAGAGTATCCTTAAAAGCTATTGATGTGAATTTCCCAACATAAAATAATAATTATGTTTTTTTATTTTAATAGAAGTTCTGAATGTGAAGTTATGTACAGTGCAGGAGACCAACATAAGGAAAGTGCCAAAGACCTTAGGATTCTTATGAAATGAGCCATAAGCAATTTTATCTCCAGAAATTCTTCCTGATCTTCCAAATCAGGAAGAATCTACATGTCCCACCAATCATGTAGATACGATGTGCTGAACGTTTTAAAACTTTAAAATCATTTAGATGAACACTAGAAACCTCAAGGATCAGGTAGAAATATAATTTGTGATATTTAAAGCAAATAATGAATGAAATAATTTAGATGAAATATTACTATTTAAAGATTGCATGAGAATAACTGGATTTTAAAAAGTAAAATTAAGGGGGAAGAGACAATTAGAAAGAGGGACAACTGGTAAAGTGAAATAATAAATAATTCCTTAGGGAAATAATTTCTTGATAGATTTCTCCATCTTATGAACATAAATGCAAATGCTGTAAATAGAGCTATTGACATTTGGGAGGTTGGCTTGTTTTTATCAAAATCACAAAACGGAAAATTTAGTTTGCAAATTTTCAAACAGCTATGCAATTCAAAATCCAATCAGGTTCTCCTTCCTTTTTACTTGATGACTTCTTAAAAGATAAATAAGCTCTCGGACCAAGAAGTGAGTACACCGGCACTGTTAACTCTCTCGCCCCAGAAATTTCACTCCGTTGAAAAGATTGTCATTTGGAGGCGGGGAGGAGGATGCAGAGGTCTTTAGGACCCAGCAGGCGGCGGCAGGCGGCAGTTGTGTAGATCACTGAGAGACTACGAGGGTCCGGCTCAGTTTTAATTCTGTCTCTAATCTCCGCCACAGCGGCGCTCCCCGGGTCCCTCGGCTCCAGCGCCCGCTCCGCCGCGGCCGGCCGCCGGGCGAGAAATCAGAGCCGCCTCCGCCCCGTCACCCACCATGGAAACCCTCCGAGGAAAAGTGGCCCCGGACGCGCGTGCCTGAGGATTCCGCACAAAAGAGGTGCCCAAAATGAAGACCTTGATGGTGAGTCAGTTGTCGCAACTCCGCTGGGCAAGGCGGGGGTCCCCGGGCTCAGCGTCCCCGGGGCGCGCCGTGGAGCCTCGGAGGTGCCCAGCCCTGCGCTGCGAGGTCGCCTGTTACAAAGGGACAACTTTCCACCTGCTCCGCGTCCCCTTCCGATTCTCCAGCTCCGCCTGGCTCGGCATCCCAGAGCCAGGATGGAAACTGGGGTTGCTTCAGCTACTGAATCTCCGGCGAGAGGTCCGAGGGGCTGGCGGGAGCTGGAGGGGCGACGCAGGAGTGGGCTCCGGGGAGGGGGGTACTCAGAAGCCACAGCCTGGCAAAAACTAAGAGGGGCGGGGAGGGGGCACCTGTGCAGACTTTTTTCGTTTCCTTGTCGGATTTCAAACTTGCAAGGATCACCAAGGTAAAGCCCCAGGGGCCCAGGAAAGGAGGGGAGCGAGGACTAAAGATTTCGGCCGCTTGGCTGGGGCAGAGGGCCCCCTCCCCAAAGTGCGAGCCCACCCCGGCCCTAGCAGGGCGCCGCGCACCACCTGCCCTCTGCCGAGAGATCTGGGCGGCGGCGGCGGCCGAGAGCAGCGCTGTGCCGGGAGCATCCCCTGCCGTACGCGCGGGGGCTGTGCCTCTGCCCTAGCCGCGCACGAGGGGGCTGGGGCCCCGGACACCCCGCGCTCCCGATCCTGCCCCGCCAGTCTGACCACCGCGCAGGTGTCCCCGGCCAGCGCGCTCCCCCCGGCTCGGCGCTCAGCCGCTCTCCTCTGCTCTCTCCCGCCCGCCCGCAGCGCCATGGTCTGGCAGTGTGTTTAGCGCTCACCACCATGTGCACCAGCTTGTTGCTCGTGTACAGCAGCCTCGGCGGCCAGAAGGAGCGGCCCCCGCAGCGGCAGCAGCAGCAGGCGCCGGCGACCGGCAGCGCGCAGCAGGCGGCGGAGAGCAGCCCCCAGCCGCGCCCCGAGGCCCCCGCGGGGCCGCGGCCGCTGGACGGATACCTCGGCGTGGCGGACCACAAGGTGACTGCACGCCCGCCACTCCGCCTGGGGATCCCGCGCACCTGAGCTTGCCCCTTTCCTGGGGCTGGGAGGCGCCGTGAGTAGGTGCCGTTCAGAGGCTGGAAGGGGGAGTGGACCCACTGGGGTGGAGTGGGTTAGTTCCTCCTTGGTAGGAATCCTTATTTGGAGAAGGATGCAAAGTTTTTCAGGAAATAGGGGCGAGGTGAGTGGACCCCAAAGCCTGATTTCCTAACAGAACGGGCCCAGGAACTAGAACCCCCGATCCGCAGAATTGCAGCTACTGGTGGACGTCTGGTTCCTGAAGCCTGGGGTTTAACAGGTCGCTCCCTCGGTGGGAGGAAACTGGGGATGTCGCGGGTACCAGCCGGGGCGTTCCGCCGACCCGGAACCGAGAGTGAGCGCAGCCAGCCCGCGGCTGCTGCTCAGGATGGAAGGTTCCCTCTGATCTCTCCCACGCAGTGCTCTGGGCTGAGTTACCTCCGCCCTGGGGAGCGGTGCCCAGGCTGGCGTGGAAGGCTTGAGGCACAAACTCAGCTTCCATTGGCTGGAAACTCATCGTAGGGAGCCTGTTTTCCTCTGCCTTCCGGGAAGCTGCTGCATGGCTTGGCTAATAATTAATAAGATGAATTTTTAAAAATTGAGCCTCCTTCCCCCGGAATAATAAATCTCTGGTTTCAGCGTGTGAAGCCTCTGGGAGAATCCTAATCAAGTTTCCTGATTCTGGAGATACTTTGATACAGTTTAAATGTACCCCTCATTATTTGCAGCTGCTAATATGTTTTTGTTAAAACGAAATTCCACTCGGTATCTACTCTGTAAAGCTAGAGAATTTCTTGAAATCTCCCAGCTATTCTACCTTTTATTTTACTAACTTTTGTGGTTGGGAGCAGTGATATTTAGCAGATGCTCTGTTTCTGTGAAAAGATTAGTCTTCCCATGCATTAAAAAGCCAAACTTTTTTAAAAAGTAACAATCAAAATACTGCCACTCACCTGTACAATACATAATCCTGAGGATTTGAAGGGCGCCAAAGAATTTAAGGCAGGACTCAGCCTCAGGGATCTTTATATGCTTGAGGAAAAAAACAGTACACCATGAACTGTGTACAGAATGACAAACTGATAGATACAAATATGTAGTAAAATGCTAGATATTTAATATAAACAGTATTGTAGGGGCACAGAAATGAGAGAGATCATTCCTCTAGAAGGGTCAAGGAAAGTTTCTTTGGAAAGGTGGAACTTGCACTGCTAAGAATTTAGGGAAACAAAAAGGAGGGAATGATTTCATTATGAAGTGATTTTTTTTCCTTGGCAGAGCTGGGGTTGGGGGATGGGATGTCGGTAAACTCTTAAAATCCAAAAGCAGAGAGCCATCAGGTTTACAATTACAGCTTCAGTTTTCTCTCTTAGTTGTTGATTGATTACACATTTTGTATCTGCATGTGCGAGCAACCGATAAGGGCTGAAGTTCTAGGAAAGTTTAGACATTGGCTTGTGGATGGCTTGTGGCTGTGGATGGATGTGGTGTCTATGTGTAACTGGTATGTGATGGATATATTGAACTTGTGGATTTTCGTGGCTGTTGTTTAGTGGAAATAGCTATCTAACACTCCTGAAGCTTTGATTAATAGGGTGCCAAAAGATAAATTTGCTGAAAGCTTTGATCTGCTTTTGGGCCAATATTCCTAATACTTTTCTTCCTGTGTTTTAGGTCCAGACAGACACCAGCTATTATAGCTTAATACAAAGTATAGTGCCTTCGTGATCATTTTCAAAACGATTTTTATTCACACAAATATATTTGATTCCATTCTCAATATATTAGAGCATTACTTCATTAAAATGAAGAACAGCCCTTTTCTATTTTGGAAAACATCTTGAAACTGTATGTGGGAAATCGAAATAATCTGTAGTAAAAGGGTTTTATAAATTGTGCATTATTTATAATTACTACATGAATTTATAATTGCTATATGAATGATAAATAGTGTGTAAATGTCATTGGAATTCTTAGCAGAGGAAGGTCTTTGCAGATAATTTTCAATATCAATGAAATTCTTTTGTGGAAAAACCAACATCTCACAAAATTCTATGCCCAAAGGTTGCAAGGGACCTTACCTCACCTCAAGCAAAGGAATAGATGTAAATATTAAAACTTATGCCTTCTCTTTAGGCATTATCCCAACTGTCCCACCAAACTAAATGTAAACTTTTACTCAAAATGCGTTCACTGATCCTCGTTACTGCTACTATTTAGCTGGCTGGAAATTGGGCAGAGATCCATTTCCCATAGCCATTTGAAGGTGTGTGTGTGAAATGTTTATGTTGTCTCCAAAAGTTGCTGTTTGATTAGGTTTATTTGAGATCTTCCATAGTCTTGCTTAGGCAGAGGTAGAAATCATTTGTTAGAATACTGCTAGGAATTTTTTTCAATTAACACAGGAGAGAACAAGAAATGAAAGCTTTTCTATTCTTATTATATCGCCAGATGATACTCAGATTGCTTATTTTTTTCACTCTCACATCAGGCCTCTGAAAAATTATAGGATATGCTGAACGTGATGACCACTAAGCCATATGCTGCTGCATATTGCATCAGAATCCAACAGACTTTTTATTTGCCATTGACTTACGGAGTCTGCAGAGAGTTGCAGATATTATTTAGGAAAACGTTCACACCTCCATTGCTGGAGGTCCCAAAGACTGATAAACATGTAGTGTTTATGTTCAGTTACATGATGTTATTAACGTTATAACTCCAAGATTAAATTCAACAGGTGGTCCTAATCCCTAGCACCTGAATTTCACAAATTACAGCCTGTCTGCAATGATAGTCTTGTCTCATACGGCTGCAGACTGAATTACTAGAGATTAAATCACTATGTGCTTTTGTTGAAAGATATGCTACAAGTCAAGTCAGTGATGAGCAGCACGTGTTGAAGCTTAAAATATCACTTTCCATGGTGGTCGTATTCCCTACTTCCTCTTTCACAAGACGATGTGAGCTGCAGTTGTAATTCCAGGGTGACTAAATGACGGCTACTCAGCGTTTCTTGTGATAATGAAGGCATTTCATTTTCTGTTAGATAGAGTCTTTCTCTTCTTTTCCAATCCCTCTCCCTAGACCTTTTCCCACGAATGTTCCACCATCTCATTTCTATCTTGTTACATGTCTGTCGTTGCAGCTACTCTACCTGCATTCTGCCATTACTCTCCTGGTCCCCGTTTTTGGAAGCCGTTGATCTCTAACTAAAGTGGCCCAACACAAGTAAAGAAGCCAATTTTCATGGCTTTGAGAACCTGCATTTAGAGCTGCAGCATAATATATAACCAAACTAAAGTGCACACACACACACACACACACACCCTATTAAATCAAGCAACCCTCAGGAAAGCTCCAGATCTTAACAACAGTGTGGAAAGCGACATAGAATGCAGTTCAGTTTCCAGTCTGGATCTGGTCTGGGTAGATAAAGTCATTTGCCATCTGGTTCACCCTGTGAAATGAAACTGTGAGCTGATTCCCATTTCCAGTGGACGAGCCCTTATCTAAGAAGGCCCACTGTCACCTGGGATGCCCTTTTCTGAGATGGCGTAAGGAAGGACAGTGATCAATGGGTTCTGAAGCTGACAAGCTATCTCCTGGCTTCAGAAGTAGCCCCCAGGGATGGATTTTACACATATCAATAATATGCTTGTCCTTGGTTCTTTCTTTCTTTAGTCACTCGGTTATTCAGACAAATCAAAACTGCTTAGTGGTAATAGCCTTATTACTGTTAATTGGTAGATGTCCAATTGGAGTGATAAGACAAGTCAGTGCAGGAATTGAAAATAATCCAAAGGTAGAATTTAGGTACCTGCCACATAACTTATTCTGCAATTATGGAATAAGTATTCCTCCTTTAGAAAAGTATATAAATTCTCAAACACACGTTTACACCATTTATTAGACGCTACTTATGACATTTGACTCATCCAATGAATGATAAATCATTTGGATCTCAAGGAAATTCTAAGTAAGCTAATTTTCAGTGCTCATGTATTCCAAAATTTAATCTGCCAATGATGATAAAACTCTGTTACCAGAAAGCATCCACCAAAAGGAATCATGAAATAAACTATTTTTCACAGGTGAGGAGTTGCAATAATATGGTTGCTTTTAACGGAAGTGCTTATATAACATTTATTGAAACACGTAAACTTCTTTAATTCTATGACAGCCAGGAACATTTTTCCAGCTTCCCACGGGGGTAATCCCAAGATACCTCTATCCTCCTATAGCTGGTAGGTGAGTTTGACCTGGCTCCCTCTCATGTTCCAGGTGTGCTGGCTTTCTTGCTGATCCTTGGACACCCATTCTGCTTCAGGTCCTTTGTACCTGCTGTTCTCTCTTCCTGGAAAGCTCTTCCCCCAAAATCTTTTGTATGGTTGGTTCCTTCTGGTCTTTTAATTCTCAGGTCACATATTGTTTTCTTGTGGACCACACTCTATAAACAGTCTCCTCCTCAACAGTCCGTCTCTGTCATATTAGCCTATTTTATTTTCCTTATAACACTTAACAATACCCGAAGTAATGTTAAAGTTTACTTGTCTGCCCTCCCTGCGACTAGAATCTAAGTGTTGTGACAGCAAAGCCTTTGTACATTTTCTTGACCAGTTTAACCCCTGGGTCTAGAATAGTACCTGGCATTTAGTGGGCAAACAATACGTATTAATTGAAGAAAAGAAGAAGGTGGGGGTGGAGGAGAGAAGCACAGAACTACTTCATCTGTGTCAAGTTTTTTCTCTAGAAGAAACATCAGCACAGAACAAGGGGCCTAGTATGTCTCACGTTTTCTAAATTTGTTTTGCTAAGAAAGTAATAATAGTAATGATGATAATAGAAAGGAAGAGGAGGAAGTGATTTAAGACAAAAGAATATTCATAAATAGGATTTAGGAATCTGTGTTTTAACAAACTTCCCTTATAATTCTTGTACACATTAAAGTTTGAGAAACGCTGTTTGAAAAGTTTTATGTCATTATGAAGTGTAGTTCTGTGGCTGATTTGTTTCTGGTTTTTGAACTAATCAAGCCATTAGTAAATACTCATTGAAGGCCGAATAGTGTGAAAATTGGGCATTGTTGGAGGAAGGATACCGTCCTACCCTCAAAGAACCTCTGAGCTAATTGGAGGGAAAAGATGAAGAAGCAAGAAAAGTTAAATAATAAAGCAAGTACTAGATAATATGAAACCAGGACACAGTAAATCAAGGCACTGACACTAAAACGGAGGCAATTTCTGTAATCCTTCTTCCTCTATGACATAAGTTAAATATTATTATTACCTAAGGAGTTTGTAAAGCTTTCAAACTAACATTTGATTGTTCATTGGCCCCATATGTGTTTGTGCGTTTATGTATGACATCCAATGAATAATTAGTAGACAACTTGGATGTTAAAGCAACTTCAAACTGGATTGATTTTAAATTGAAAATATTAGGTCTCTTTATGCTTTTCCTTTGGCATGACATAGTATCGCCTGAACTCTTGAAGTTTGATCTGGTTTCAGCTCTCTTTGTAACATATGGTGACCATCTTAACCAAGCTAAGTCTCATAACTCATGCTATGATGAATGTGAATATAATTGTGTCAGCTACAGAATATTTGCCATTAGGTCTGTCCTGGAAACATGACCCCTGTTATAGAGATTAATTTCCATAATCTCTAGGGTCATGTGGCAGTGCAGTATAATTCCTATCCTCAGATACTAGGACTATGAGAGATTAAAAATGAGAAAGGACTTTGATAAGTTAAAACACAGTCATTGCAGAAAACTTCCTGTTCACCTATTCTATCCTCTTTTAGCAGCTGTGTAGGATCTTAAGTATAGAAAGGCAAGGAATGATTATCTCTTAAATAATCTTATCACCCATACCCTTGAAATTGATCCAAGAGAAGACTTCCCTTTAGAGTCGGTGAATTTATGATCAAATGATTGGTAAATTGGGGGGGGTGGGTAGATGCATTTATGAGATGTACTCAGATTCTTCTCCACAAGCTCTTTTAGTCTTAAACACTTAGTTTGGTCCTGGGACAAATAAATATTTTTATTGCATGCTCTATTCAATATTGTTTCCCAAATAAAAATCACAAGGATGTATATTCTCAGCTTAGACAACACATCTGCAGAGAAGCCTTTCCTGACTTATAGCCCAGGTTTGATCTGAACTATATCTTTTGTCTTCATATCTGGGATCCCATGATAATACTTATTCTGGTTTATTGTTCTTTCTTGTCTAAAATTGCCTGCCTTCCCCACTAGACAATGAACTCTTGTTGGCTGGGGATTTCTTTTCTCTTTTTTTGTCATTGTATTCTGAGCCTTTAAACATAATGCCTGACATTATGGGTCTTCAATTAATACTTGTCGAATAAATGAGTATCTCTATACAAGGATTTTAAATTTCTTCCAAAATAAGCCTACCTCAGGAGTTTCTGACCATTTGGAGTTACTGAAAAGGAATAGCTGCACATCATAAATATCAATTTTTCCTGCCACAATTTGTAGTTCTATAACTAATTCATTTCTACCTTCTGGTACTAATCAGATCTCTTAAAACATACTCAGAATTTTAGAGCTAGAAGGAAAACTTAAAAATCATCAAAAGGAATTCACAAGTGGTTGTGTGATTTTCCCAAGGTTGCTGGTTAGTGGCAGAGCTAGGGGTGAAATGCGGGTCTCTTGATGTGAATGAACATCATTACCATAAGGGAAATTCAGTGCCAATATCCTTGAAGCAGTGACTCAACATGATTTCGACAGAATTTATTAAAATGAAGAGCCTAGGCCTACCCAGTTATTGGAAAGAAATAAATATTTAAACATCTTATTATTCTGAAATGAATATGAGAATATGCCTCTGGATGGTTAAAAAGAACCTTCCACCAACGACTGACTTTGCAGTGGGTACTTCAGAGGCTGCGTAAAAGGCATGGTGCTAATGTAATTGGGACAATTTGCAAATCAGAGTAGTAAACCAAGCCAAAAAGGAATGTCATGTTTAATTATTTGCAGAAAGCGCTATGACCAGACCACTCATTTAGCTGAATTACCTTCTCCACAGTGGGGAAGAAAACATCATCAGGAGACTCAGTTAACCAAGTGTTTGAAGAACCGCCATTCTGCAAATATCATCGACTCCTCCTAAATTCTGAGATGTAATACTCTGGGATAGAATTACTTTAGGCAAATAAGAAACTGTTTTACCTATGGTAGGGAAAATTAACCTTGATTGTTGCTATAGCTCGGTATGAAAAGGAAACTTTTTTATTACATTCTATCTTAATGGCTAAGGAGGAGTCTATAGAGTTCCTGGGAACCTCAGCGAGTCTGAGTATACTCTGGCAGAATGAAATGCAGCGTTAAACAATTTTTTAATAAGAAAGCATATTCTGGAAATTAATTGCACGTATGGGACATCTCCACTGACTAAACTGCAAGCATTATTGTGTTTCCAATTTACAGATCTGTTCATGTTCCTTGTGTGTTTCCAGTGGCTTCCCATGGCCTAGAGGATTTAAGTTCAGACTCTTCAGGAAGGCTCAAGAGGCCCAACAGGGTCTGCCCGGCCTACTTCTCCAATCCCCACCCCACAGCTACCCTCAGCCCTGGGCTCCACCCACCCAGAGAACACAGCTTGCTGTTTCACACTTACCTGCTTTTCCTTCCGCAAGGAATACCCTTTCCCCTTTTCCACCAGGTACAGAACTAATCATTCATTAAGATGTAGCTGAAGCATCTCTTTTCTGAAGTTTTCCTAGATACAACCTCTGTGCAGAATAGACCAGACCAAATATATTCTATGCCACCCGCACGTCAGTCAGTCACATACTGGCTGCATACCTACTATGTGTTAGACACAGGGGAGGAAACAAGATGAAGGACCTAGTTAGTCCCTGCCCACAGGAAAATCAGTGGAGGAAATAAATGTTACAATTACTATACTTAGGTAAGTGCTGAAATATTCTGTGTATCTCATGCATGCTTCTAATCACACAGTATTGCAGTTATTTTTCTGCACGTTTGTCTCTCTGACTACTCTATCTTCTTCAGACCAAGCATATAACTTATCTATGATGGTATCTCCAGAACCTAAAACTGTATCTCAGACATGTCAAAGCTGAGTAAATCTTTCTTCAATATTGGGTGGGCAGAGTCCTGTTGTAATTACGTGTAATATGAAGAGAGTTGACCAAGCCTGGCTGAACAGACTTATTAATCACAGAAATGGACAAGAATGATACATAGGGGCAGAAGGACCTCCTCTGTGTGTCGTATATGTACATCTTTAATTTCTGCTTCCCCTTTAAATACAGAGCAACATTTGCTGATTTTTCCAGAATGGTTGCCCAGATGTTGAAATGCAATACTGCCCATGTTTGAGGACATTATGATATCATGGGAGGCAGGGGGACACTCCCAAGCCTTTTCCTTACTGCAGGCTCTTTGGCAAGTCATAGAATTTCTAGGCTTGAGGTAATCTGAGGAAGAGGAGGTTAAACTATACCCATTAATTCCCTCCTTTATTAATAATATTGTGTGCCTACTATATACCTGGCATTGTGGTCAGGACCCTGGAGGCAAGGAATGATCAATAAGATGCGATCCGTGACTCCGTGAAACTTACATCTATTGGGAGAGGCAAAGAAACAGACATAAAGTTACAGTGCAGATTTGGATAGAAATACTCACATGCCACAGAGATTGGTTTTTATCCTGTAATAAACACTGGGGAAGTCTTTAAAAAGTAAACCGGAGGAGTCACTCCATCAGATGTGTGTTTAAGTGGCCCACCCTGGCTTTGGCATGGCAGAGGTTGGAGTGGTTCTAGGTTACAGGAAGAGGGACCGGTTAGCAGACTGTTGCTGTGGTCTGAGTAAGTGACACTGGTGGCCAGAGGATAAAGAGACCTAAAGTTTCTGCCTTCCGTAGGTTTCTGTGACTGCCCACCCTGCTGGGTCTGGGCAGACAGTCTGAACTCCAACAGCAGAAGGTTTGTGGTTCAAGATTGCCTCAAAATAGTTGGTGAAGAGAGTCTGAGAATGATCCCAGATGGCACTTCAACTCTGTCTAATTTTGAACCTTGCTGGGTATCTTAAGACCACATACGGACTTGAGCAAAACAGTGGTGTTACGGTTAGGGCTAAGGCAAGCTGTTTGTGGAGACTCCATAATGCATACCGGCAACAACAGGAGTTAATCCTTCCACCCAGCGCAGAGCCAGCGGGGTGTGGAGTAAGTGTGCAGCAGAAACTTTGTTAGGTAACAGTCCTACAGGGTGAGGGGAGGGGAACTTTATTCTAGAATAATTTTGTCAGGGAGACTGTTATTTAATGAATCTTACCAGGTATAGATCTGTCGGAAATACTGGATAGAGTTTTTTTCTCTCCTTTCATTTCCCGCGTACCTATAGAGAGAGCGATTATCCTTTTAAATCACTGAAGTTTGTTAACAACTTCTAAGGAAAGTAAAGTTTCCATTTCAGTTGCATCAGAAGGAAATTGGCCATGAAGTAATGTAAAATTTGTCAAGAGGGAGTCTGGTTCCCAATTCATTCAAAAGCATTTGATTGGAAGCAAAAATGTATCCATCTGAATGAACTATAGTTTGTGGGGCCCATATTTGGAGTTTCATGGCAATGTCACACCTGCCCGGCTGCTGTCAGGGACATATCCAAGTTGTCCTACATTACCTGAAGTGGTACCTGCCTTCCACTCGACACTGAAAGCCATAAAGCTGGTTTGTTTCGTTTTTATTCCACTTGTACAAGTTTTGAACAATCAAAGCACAGGTGTTAATGTGCTGCTTGTATTTCAGAACACAGGAAAGGGGAAGAGGCTGGCGGGGACTTACCAGTGTTGCCAGCCGCACTGAGCGAAGCTTTGCCCTGGTGCTGTCAGCATCACTAATTCCGTGAAGAATTATGCCCATTACTCTCGTTAACAACAGGGTGTGGTTTGGGGCTTAGCTTGAAATGTGATGGGTTTCTAATCCAAAAGTTCAGAAATAAAAGTCAGAAAAAGATCTCATGGAGAACATAGTATCCCAACTGAATAAACCTGCAGTAGTGAAGCATTCTTTTGTTAATAGTTAGTTTTGTGCTGCTGTAACAGAATACCACATACTGGTCATTTATAAAGAACGGAAATTTCTTTCTCACAGTCTGGAGGCTGGAAGTCCAAGATCAAGGCGCCAGGGGCCAGACCTTACTTTGTGGATCTTCCAGGGGTTTGTGCCAACCTGTGAACACCAAAACTCAGCAGTATCCTATGCAAACTATGCCTGTAGACCATATTTGAAAGTATGGAGAACCTTCTACCTGGGAAAAGCTTCCTCTGCCTCATCCCCACTATAGCGTGTTGAAAAATAAATGAGGAAGAAGAGGGCCAGAGTGCTAGTTCCGGAAAACAAACTCTTCCCCCTTCTCAGTTTTAAGTGCATGTGTACTCATTGTCTTCTCAAAATAAATGATAGAAAGAGGAAAGTAACAATTATTTCTAAATCTACCACCAAGGCAATTACTGTTGATACGTTAATGTATTATCAAACATATCAAGATGTGTATATAGAATATTTTAATGTATTTCCTTCCAGTTTTTTATTCATGTGTGTCAGGTATGTGGGGTCCATGTGTACACTGATTTACCAGTACGAGTGATCAGTTGTATAAAGGAGGATGTGGCTTTATTGTTAGATCCTAGGTATAAAGACATCTTCTTTAACAGCTTAAAACCAAAATATATTCCAATTACAGTTATAATAACTAGGAAAGATGTCTTGATACGTGTGCTAAATTCCCTACTTACCAATCCTAGAGGCACGTACCTCCCTCTACTAGCTTAAAACCCCCTTCTGTTGTTTACAAGCCGGTGCACTCTTCAGTTGTGGCCATCCTTCCATCCGCATCTTTCATCCTCCCCGTTTGCCCAGTCACAGAACGTGTTCCAGCAATTTTGAGTGTTATAAGTCATTCCCAATAGTCCCTTAATCCTTCTTGCCACTCTTCTCTAAATCCCTTCCAATCGATCAGTAGCTGCCTTTGGTGCGTGGCCCGCGGCAACCTCACGCAGCGCTTCCAGGGCACTGTTCGTGCTGACCACCACCTCATGGTCAGCGAGGTGGTCCTTTCCCACGGACAGCCTCACGTGTGCCTTTACTTTCTGTGCTTCTGCTCAGTGATTGAACTCCCTGTCCCTAAACAGTACAGATCTAATTCCCTGTCCATCTACATTAATAGCACAGGTTTACTTTGACATAACTGTCTTTCCTAAAAAGAAATTTTACAGCACAAATAATTATAGTTACCACCTTTTTCTGAATTAGCAAGCTTTTCTGTATTTCTTTTTCATCTTCTCATTTTATAAAACATTTTAATTCCTTTATCTTATTTTAACCCAATTTATTGAATCCTGTAACAGTTTTTCTTGATTCTTCTTTCTTTTTTAATACTCGATAAGGTCTCTGAGCTACTCTTCATTTCTTACATTTTTCAAATACGTGCTGTTCTATCTTGATTTTGGCATAATCTCAGAACTCCCTGTTATTCTTCCAGTCCGTAGGTAGAATAATTCTGTCATTGGAGACACTGGGGCTTGCCTCTCCCGTGATGGCCAACTAGCAGGGAATATATTTTACATGTCTTGGTTGGTGGCTTCTAAGTAAAAGATGAGTCTGAGCATACCGGAGATCTTCGCCAACAAGCTCTTTATCAAATTGCTCCTTTGCTTTGCAGCCTGAGCTCTCCTTTATCCTCTAGCTTGAAGGATCACTGAATCCTTCCCATTTTTTTGGGAAATGCTTTTATTGTGATAACATTTGAATATATATCACATAAAATCTGCCATTTTAATCATTTTCATTTTTAAGTGTACAATTAAGTGGCATTAGCTGCATCCACAGTGTTGTGCAACCATCATCACTATATATTTCCAAATTTTTCATCATCTCAGAGACTCTAACCACTAAGCAATAACTCTCCAGTCCTCCCTCCCCTCAGTAAACCCAGTTACGCTTTCTGTCTCTATGAATCTGCTTACTCTAGATATTTCACATAAGTGGAATCATTCAGTGTTTGCCATGTGTGTCTGGCGGACTTCAGTCAGCGTAGTGTTTTCGGGGTTCATCCGTGCTGTGGTTGCAGCATGTATCAGAACCTCGCTCCTTTTTAAGGCTGAGTAATATTCATCATATGGATGTACCACATTTTGTTTTTCCAATCATTAGTTGATGGATTCTTGGGTTGTTTCCACCTTTTGACTATCGAGGCTAATGCTGCAATGGGCGTGGTGTTCCCATTCATTTTTGAAGTACCTCCCTCCCTTTCCATTCCTTCTCAAGCCCAAGGCAGCACCTGAGTCTCCAGCTCTGATACATGTGGAGGCTGCCCTCCTTCCAGCTGCTCTCACCTCCACACACAAAAATAAAATGAAAATAGAAACTAAAAACAGGAGAAAAGAAGCCATTGTGCTAATTGTATTTGTCTAAAAATTATGTACATTTTTTTTTTAAATTTTGAAAAATCAGAAGAGAAGTGTTCTCATAATCCTACCATTTTGGTGTAAGTAATGATATAATTTTGGTTTATTTCTGCCAGTTTTTTGCATGAATTCTTTTTTAAACCTAAATGTTAGTGTGATATATATATTTTTTAAAAAGTGCACATGATTTTAATTCTGTTTTGCTTTTGTTTTACTAATATTAAAATTGGCATTAAGGTTTCCTTTGATTAGTGTTTGCCTTTTATATCTTTTTCCATCCCATAATTTTCAGCCTTTCTGTGTACTTACATTTCATGTATGTCCAGACCTGCTCCTGCTCCTATTCCTGGAGCCTATAGCAACACTATAAACAGAGGCCCACATACATTCTATTGATAATTGTTTTACTCAGTAATTATGTCTTCATTTAAGAAAGATTTTCAAATTTCAAAGAATTCATCTGGCCTATTCCAGTTATGGATTAGATCAGAATAATTCTCTTGCTCATTTTTATTGTTTTGATTAGTAATTAAATCTTCACTAAAAAAATGTGTAATATGCAGCTTGAGAATTTTTTATGGCTGATGTTTGACAGAAGTCTACTCACTTCCAGTATTTCCAGTTTTTAAAAATATAAGTGGACTGCCTGTTTTTCTATTTACTTTTTCAGCTTTTTTTTCCCTGAAATTCTTTTTCATAGGTCTATTTTATCACCATCTCAAATTCTGCTCATTCTATTTCCCCTCTCCCCATACGCACTGTGAAGCAGTGAGTAGCCCCTTCTAAGCAGTAGTACCACCCAGAAATCTTCATGGCATTTGAACACAGTGGTGGTTTGTTTCAAGGATTTGGGATAAGAAATGCGGAGAAGTGCTTTTCCTGGAGTGTGAACAGTGTTAGACATAACAGTGGATGTTTAGGATTATAAATCATGCTGTGATAGAAGGACAGAGGAGCCAGTGTAGGCATTAATGTATTTCTGTGTTTGTGATATCATGTGCTATTTAAAACAATGCTTTTCAAACATTAATGGTGCATATGAATCACCAGGGGTAGCTTATTAAAATGTAGATTCTGAATCTTTAGATTTGGGGTAGGGCCTGAGAGTCAGCATTTCTAACAGTTGCTTGAGTGATGCTGCTGCTGTTGGTTCAAGATTCTTATTTTGAGTAGCAAGACTCTAAAGCATAGAACCCAGATCAGGGGTTCCTTTCATCTGATATTAAGAGCAATACTGTGTATGTCCTATACAGATAACGTATTGCTGGAATTGACTTTTAATTTAGAATTACAATCATTGAGTTACATTTAGTTTGTTTACATTACATGGTATATATATATGTGTGTGTGTGATGTATATATAGTATTTTCTTTATCCACTCATGAATTGAAGGGCACTGAAGCTGACTCTACATATTTGCAATTGTGAATTGTGCTATGATAAACATCTAGTGCAAGTGTCTTTTTGATAAAGTGACTTCATTTCCTTTGAGGCATCGTTTTGTTGTGTTTAGTTCATTTACATTTATTGTGATTTTTGCTATATATTACTGATATTTTGAGATTGTTTTCGGTAATTTAAACATTGGTTTTGTATTTGACACTTTCTGTGCTTTTGGTTTTTTAGTCTCCTTTTCCTCTTTCCACTGGATTTTTTTTGCCCCCTCTCCACCTTATTCTGTTTTTAAAACTATACTAATTTGGAAATTAAACTCTTGATGTCTATTCTTTTAATGTCGTTCTTGAAATTTTAACATACAGATTACCAAAGTATTAATTAATATATATTTTTTATCTGACAAATTCAAATTGCATATATTCATTGTGTACAATATGATGTTTTGATAAATGTATCTATCGTGGAATGGCTAAATCAAGCAAATTAACGTATTTATTACCTCATATATTTATCATTTTTTTGTGATGAGAGCACCTAAAATCTACCCTGTTAGCAATTTTCAAGTGTAAAATATATTATTATTAACAATAGTCATTATAATGTACAATAGATGTCTTGAACTTATTCCTGCTAACTGAAGTTTCGTACACTTTGACTAACGGCTCTCCAGCCCCCTCACCCCCAATCTGTGGTAACCACCATTCTGCTCTCTCCTTCTGTGAGTTCAACTATTTTCGATTCCTCATATAGGTGAGTTAACTAATATCTTTATCCTCCTTCCAGATAGTTCAAGGACTGCAGCACTTTAACTCCAGTCCACCTGAACACTAATCTTACAGGCCTCTGTATTGCAATATTTTAGTTCTCTTTATCAAGCCTTACAAATCAGATACTAGCATTATTCTTGTTGCTATTTCAGACAGTCAACATTGATATAGATTTACCTGCATATTACCCATTTCTTTGCTCATCATTTTTTCTCACAACTTAGATCTCCATTATCCTTCTTCCTGAAATATAATTTTTGGAAGGTCTACTGATGAAGTTCAGTTGGTGGTAAACACAGTTTCAATTTCTCTGAAAATATCTTTATTTTGTCCATGTCATACATCTTTTTGTTCAGTATTATGGAAACCTAATTCCTGTGTTTTCTCCCTATCATTGCTGAAATTGTGTTGTTTTTGCTAGCAGTCTAAATGTCATTATTTAGGTATTCTAAACCATTATCTCTTTAATGTCTCTTTAAATACATTGTCTCCCCTCATTCTATTCTCTTCATAGTATTTTATTCATTTTTCTCACTATGATACATTCTGGGCAATTTCTTCTGATCTTTCTTTCAAGTTTGCTAATTCTCTATTCAGCTATATCAAAGCTTATAATTAATAAATTCATCCCATGTTTATTCCCAACTATTTTATTTTAATAATTCTATTTATCATCTTATATATATATGTCAAATCATCCTGTCTTTTTTCATAGTGTCCTCTTCCTTATATACATCTTATTTCTGTATCCGATAACTTCAATATCTTAAACCTTTGTTGGTCTAAGTATGGTTTTTGTTTTTATACTGAGTTAATTCAAAGAAATGTATGTCTTTATATGTTTTGTTTGTGTTTGTGTAGGGGGGGTGTATGTTTATCATGACTCCATGTCCAACTGGACTATGTCTTTGGGAGTCCTTAGTGATCTATACTGAAAATGCATTCCTCCAAAGAAAGATTGCATCTGCTTCTGCCAAGCTCCTAGGGGCCATATCAACTAAGAAGTAAGTCTTTACTAAAAGAAGCCTATACTTTCTGCACACATGCCAAGAGTGTGAACATAAATCACAAATCTACATGATTTTTATGAATTCTCAACCTTTATGAAGAAGCAAATGATTTTTTTCCTCTTCATCCAGAGCCAAGGACAAAAGAGACAGGTTGTCTTTTACTTTCCCTGTGCTGGCTGGATTTTCTTTTTCTAGTTTACTCTTTCCTGAGAGTTATGGCCTTTCAGGTCATCCCCTCATTGCTTAGGATCAAGACTGTGCCTGTTGCCCTTCCACAGAGCTGTTGAAATGCAAGTATCTAAGTTACAGGATCAGCAGTTACCTTTAGAGCAGTAGCTGTCTTCATTGCCCACTCATTATGCTAGCTTTGTACTGCAGTTTCAATTTTTGAGCTCTATGGATTCCCTTTACTTGTTAGCTTGTTTAATAAAAAAATTTTTTTAAACATTTTACCAGCTTTTTTAGGAATTCTGTAATGTGAGAGCTTGTATCAATAGCAAATTTTAAAATATTAATTTTTAAAGTTGATAAGCGGTTAGTATGGTTAATTTAGAAATGTAGAAAAATAGAAAAATAAAACAAAAATCTTCAGGACTTTTATAAACTAGAGATAGCATAACCATTGTAAAAATTTTGGAATATTTTTTCTATGTACATTTTTACATAGATGAGATCACACATGCACTGTACACACACATACACACACACATACATACACACATCAATTTAAGCATAATGAAGAGATATTCCCAAGTGGGAAGGTGAAGGATTATGTTGAGAGGTTGGCAGCAAATATCAAGTCTTTCCAAATGAGATCTCAATCCTCATATCATTCAATATAATTTTTTTAAATGTAGTAATAATTCATCATGTGTATTTATTTTTTTTTTTT
>CAUYRT010050192.1:0-27639 GCA_963574885.1 Lepilemur ruficaudatus
AATCCTCCCAGCTAAAAGAAAACTTTGTTCCCCTGAATTTTTTTTTAAGTTTTGGCATTTTTTTTAAGATTAAATTTCTTACTCACCCTTTTGGGAATTTTAAACTACCCATACAAAAGACAAAAAAAAAAAAAAAAAAAAAAAAACCAAAAAGGGGATGGGGATCACAAAAAAGGAGAAGTAAAAGATCTAAATCATATCCAGTGAAATGGAATGTGCATTATTGAGAAGCTCCTATGCATAAGGCATTGATCCAGACATAGATGACCAATACAAAGATGACTGTTACTAGGACCAAGCTGGAAGGTTTTGCAGAATTGGAATTAAGATAATGGAAGATAGGTAACTTACATAATGGAAGTGCAGGGTATTGTGAGAATTTGTAGGTTGGAGAAGCTTTATCTATATTTGGTTATGGAAAGGCATAATGGAGAAGGAGGAATTTGAAAAGGGTTCTGAGGAATGGGTAAAATTTCAGTAAGCACAGTTGGAAGCACAGAAGAAATTCTCCATAGAAAGGCAGACGTGCGCCCAGGTATGGATCATTATTCAGGAAAGTCTGTCCTGGAACGGAATGCATGGAGATGTTTAGCTGGAGGTATTCATATGTTTGGGGTATGAAGTGGGCGCGAGTCTGTGAAAAGTGTGTCTGACTAAATTGCAGTAGACTCTACACTCCAGCAAGAGAAGGTGGGGCACAATTCAGTAGGTGTTGAGAGTCCTTGAATGTGTTTTAGCACAGAAGTGACATGATCAGATTTCTGCACTGTTAACAGCATTCTGCTAAAAGCAGAATTTTACAGCCGTATTGAGAAATGTTGGGGCTTCATGTTAATGTAAAATGTATGCTTCCTGGGGGCTGTGAAAAATATTCCAACTGAGGTGTAATACAAATGTATCCCATTCTGCCCCAGAGCCATGAAGAAGGGGTTTCATTCAAGATCTTCTGTCTATAATGAGGGAGATGGTGTGGATTGCTCTGTCTTGAAGCTTTTTGAATGACGGTTGTTGCTGAGGCATCTAATTTAAACTTACTTGGATTTATCTGGCCTAAGGGAGTTGCTGAAATATTTTAACTGACAAGGTGGGGATTAACTATTAAAGAGTGATAGAAAAATCTCTCAGGTGTCTTGCCCGAGAGGCAGCCAGGGCTTCAAGCTGGTGAAAGGAGAAGCATCAGTGATGGCTCTTAGAGTACATTCCTCAGGGCTCCTGTTCCTTCCGATAGCCTAATCAGAAGGTCTTAGACTACGCAGCCTAGAGGATCTGTTAGAATCACTGCAGTGGGCAGCGGACTGGTGCTCTGTGCTTTGACAGATTTGATCTCAAGTCACCTTCCCAATGCCCTTTCCTTAGGATGCAGGTGCTGGATAATTGGAATAAAATGTCTAAGCCTCAGTAAGACCTGCTCCTCTTTGAGATCAGGACACAGCTCAGATAGGGCTGATGGGAGATTTCTCACCTGACCGTCCATTAGCTGTCTATGACATGCTTGTCTGACCTGAATCTCCTTTGTGTCTGCAATCCACTCTCCTTGCATTGGTTGTTCTGGCCAAGGGTTCCAGTAACAATTCTAATTCCAGTACTTTCTAACTACTTTTTTTTTCCTCCAGTAAGGGTTCCTAGCTTTCTCTCTCAGGCCTTCCCCTATCAGATTTTGATTTAGTAAGAAAATGTGGTTCCAAAATTCTACATTTTGGACAAATGTTTTACTGACCCTATTGGGGTCAGTGATGCAGCCAATGACAAAACCACCACCCTAGACTATAAATCACATAAAGGTAAGAATCAGATTTATTTTGTTCACCACTGTGTTCCAGTACCTAACAAAATGCTGCTTACTAAGAGGAGACTCATTATATGCTTACTGACAGAACAAACGAGTGAAGGAATGAATGAATGACCATTGAAACGTGCATATCGGCTGCAGGGTTCTCTACCACTTCTCAGATCTTATATATTAGGGATCCCGGCCTGAGAACATTTGAAATTTCAGGCATGTCTGTGTATGTCTAGTAAAATGAATGTATAGACATTTAGACTTTGGTTAGCTTAGGACATTTTTGTCAATGTGAGAAAAAAGTGCTGGTCAATTATTACCTACAAAAAAGAACTGGTGAAGGGCAGAGTGTAATGATGCCCAGGCCTGGGGTCAGAGAGGCCTGAGAGAGAAGCTGAAAGTGCTATTAGTGTGATGGGCATAAGGAAAAATGAGGAAGAGGGAAAGAAACCTTATTTTTCTGCAGAAGTTAGCATGACTTCCTAAGAAGACTGCAGGCAATGTAGGGCTATGTCAGCACCATCCAATGAAAGGTAGGAAATATGAGAAGTTAGTGACTTTGGAATGTATATGAATGAGATAACAGATGACAGCAATAGTGGTGGCAGCAGTGAGTCAATAAATGGCCAAGGAATGTTGTGCAGGTACCACAGAAGAATAAAAAATCATGTAAAATATCCTCTGAGGACCCTTCAGCCACTTCAAAGGGGATTTTGTGATAGATCTGAGTTAATCAAATAGGGATCATGTCATTATAAGGGATTTATATTATTATATGTCATTAGCATTCATAGCTGGTGTGGCCTAGGAATATTTGGGTTGTGTATACAGTCATCGCGGGCACAACCATCTCTTCTGTTTCCTTAGACTTCTCCAGCTATTATCGTTTCAATCTCCACTCAGTGGGTTGAGCTTAGTCTAGGTAATGGATGTGCAAAAATCCCTAGGTAGCTTATATATACTTACCCACATGCCAAGATTTAGGGAGGGAGTTACAGTTCTATGCCAGACTCCCCCAAACAGTCTTTGGGGATGACTTACTTACAAATTCTGCAATGAATTCTGCTAATTTGTTCCTAGGCTATAGACAGTTCTGTGTAAACTACAGTGTTTTGTTAATCTCTTGGGTGGGGCTCAGAATCACAGCATTGTGAATTTTGAAGCATAAGTCCACAGGGAGTTATAGTAATCAGTCTCAGTGCTGCAGTCTGTGAGGTTGCTTATCCTTTGCAATTAAAGTTTTAGAGTATTCGCATGGATAGTGCCAGCAGTATTACTTAATAGTACTACTAGTGTTATTATACTATTAGTCATTTTTAGTAATAGCCTGTTCGACTGCCTCCTCTTCACCCTGTTAGAGAGCAAGCTACACAGCTGAAACTTGGCACAGATGAGATCAAGACCAGCTTATTAATCACATATACTCACAGCCCAGAGGAGCTGGACACTGTATGCCATGCAAGGCCACACACGGGGAGTTACACTGAGGAACAGCCTGAACAAGCAGGGGGTATGGGAGGCAGACTTTGTACTAATATGGGGATGAGGTGACCCCTGGTTCCCAGGAGAGGATGAGATGGGCTTGTTTGAATAATTGTGCAATGAGAAGACCACCACTCAGGGACAAACAGGCACTATCCGTCGTCTATATGTGGTCTATGTAATGAGGAGACTATACATGGTCTACATGGTAAGGAAACTTTATCTGTAGGAATAGAGTCAGGGAGGAGAACTTGCCCTTAGGCCATTTGAGGCCCTCGTGGTTTCCAACACCAAGGTAGCAAATAATATTGAGTCTTTATTTCAGGCCTTGCACCATATAGTTGACACTTAGTGAATGCTTACTATGTGGTACATGCTGGCATAACACCTTAAAATAGATTTCCTATTTTACTTCTACTTTTATCCCTAAAACAACACTTACCTATGAGAAAGTACTACGAATTCCACCCTTTTGTACACATGTAAAAATGGTGCTTAAGTTCTACCATAAGAGATGGGGTCAAGATTGGAAGCCCTCCTCAAGACTATGTGTATCACCTTTCGTTAATATCAATAATGGCACCAAGTTAATTTAGCCTTTTAAATACAGGCTTAAATAATGGCACCAAGTTAATTTAGCCTTTTAATTGTAGGGTCCTTAAATTTTAGAGCTGTAATTGGTCTTGGAGATCTCAGTGCACCCCAGAAAAGTTAAAGATACAGTTCTTTTGAAATGGAAAAATAGGACAAGATATAGAATAAAGCAATTATAGACAAAAGTTGAGCTAATGCTAATTATTGAAAGTAATTTTCTTAAGGACCTATAGAACTTGGGGTTATTTAGATTGAATAATAATATTATTACCAATATGAAAATGATATGAACCATTAAAAAGATGTCCTACAGGCAATTATGATGCTTCTACATAGAACACTTTAAGTCTTACATAACTCAAGCTTTGCTGACCTCACCCATCTGTGAATATTAATGTGGTCACATTAATATGAATAGCCCATATTTAGCTACCTCTTGCTCCCACTTACTTCGTCATTTGTAAAAACTATTCCCCACAATATTTATGATATTATTCAGGATATGCCCAAGTGTTCTCCTGAACAAATCTGCTTTGTCCCAGTAGTTAATTTAGCAATTCCTCCCCACCATTCATTCCTAGGTTTTATCCCTCCAGGGAACACCACCTCTGTGGGATTCCTCAGTTACACCTCCCTGACCATTTCCTCAGCTCTGTTTCCTCCCCCAAGCAGTACTTTGGTGATTCTCTAGTCCATAATGTCCCTTGGCTGCCATGTCATGTGTGAAAAGAAGAAAACTTCTCTTTTATTCAGGTTTTACTCTGTCACAATGATTCTAGAGTGGTATTGTTTCTTAAACTTTGTCATGAAGTGGAACTAATGCTCATTTTGTTTTGCTTTTCTGAGAATTTATGTGCTTATATTTATTAATTATTATTTATTATTTATTATGCTTTATAATCAAAAGTAAAAAAGGAATGATTCCTTCTAAATTCAGGTTTCTGCCAGTCTTATTATAGTATCTCCTAGCCCTGCTATTTTATTTCTTTTTAAATAAGGTGTAATTTACATACAGTAAAATCTACTTTTTGGTACAGAGTTCTAGGATCTCTGACAAGAGCATGCAGTTGCGTAGCAGCCTTCACCATTGAGGCACAGAACAATTGCATCACCTCCCAAATTCCCTTGGGCCCTTTGTTGTCATCCCTTCACCCCATCTTTAACCTCTGGCAGTTACTGATCTGTGTTTTGTCCTTATACCATTCTGAGAATGTCATAGAAATACACATTCTGATCTAAAACAACAACAAAAAATTTTTATTTGTGACTAGAGTGAACATGATCCTCATTTACTTAGGAATATCTGTTTACACATAGTTATCAATAGAACACACTTTCATTCTCAGAAGTGCCTCTGTCCGGATAATAAATGAAGGATTGTGCTCTTTATAGTAGTATAGGCACACACACATTGACATATTTCCATGGAGAACTGGTTTGGGGCCACATGTCAGGGAAAAAAATCTCCATACTCTGCTTAACTGTCTTCCTAATCCCTCCACCTACACAAGAAAAGCGAAAGTAAAATGCACAGAAAGCTCAGAAAATTGAAATTTTTGCAGTTTGAATACAGTTATTTTTCCCAACTAGATATGCATGTGCATGACTCACTACCATTGACTACTCAGATATTTAGCCGACAATACAGATGAGATGGATTGTGATTTGCATACAAGTTCCAAGTGGCTGCAGTGTCACCACTTTTTTAACTTACTGAGCTCAACACATAAATGTGTAACACTTCATAAGTTAAACATAACTGCTGTAATACGCTAATGTTCCTAGTGTGTGAATATATGAAGAACTTGTCACTGGAAGTGTCTATACACAGGCAAGTCAACTACCTGGCTGGACTCTGGAACGCATTACTTAGAAATCAAAATGGGCATCAAAGGCACTAGATTTCCTGATATCCAAAATCCATTCCAATCTAAGACAGTGATGTAGCGTTGCTGAAGAGAATGCAAACTTTTGACTAAGGTAAATCTACCTTTAAATTCTAGATCTGCTACCTCCTTCCTTGCTCAGCTTATGTTTTCTCATCTGTAAAGTGGGAATAATTCTTAAGATAGTTGTTAAAATTAAACAGAATAGTGCATGTAATTTGGAAGCATGGTGTCCAGCATATCATAAGAGTTCAGAAAAAAATTATTATTAAATTAAACCAGAGGTTTTAATTAGTCGCTTTTTATTAGTGCTTAGGGTAATATAAGTGAAAATGGTCCATGGAATAAGGCTTGATGAAACACAGCAATTACATTTTTATTTTGTCTTACAGAAGATAGCTATTTTCAGTTTCCCTTTCCTTCTAGAAGCATGCAAGGTGAAGCATGAAATCCCACTTGTTTTCCATTGTGGCAGAGACAGCTAGAACCCAACACAAAGCACATCCTTAATACTTTTGGGGCCTAGGCCAAGAGTGCCAGCGTATGCCCACATGTAGCACATCTCTGTGTTAAAGAGTTATGAATCAAGCTGGCAACCTGTTAAATAAAATGTATTCTAGCTTCCCACATTATCAAATATATTCACAACAACATGGAAAAACCAGGTTTGAATTTAGAATTCTTTAGGCTCTTTGGAGTTCATGCTTGAAAATGGCACCATAAGAAGACCTGGGCCCCCACCCCTCTATCATTGCCTTCCTCTTCTTATCCCACCGCAGCTCCACTGTGCACTGTGACTTGCATCATGCACACACAGCCTACCCATGCAGTTTGTGTTCAAATTCTTCACAAACAGCCAGCCCTTAGCCACCACTGAATCTTAGGGATGGATACGCAGGAGGCGCCTTCAACTTTTGGGAAGACAAACCCACGGAATAGCACCAAGCTGCACCTGGAAATGTTCACAAGAACACTATTTTTCAGAGAATTCAGTATCCTTGGCATCCCTGGACCTTGACCTCATATTCTCATTTCCAGTAGAGAGTGGTATACCTGAAGGAAATCCTCAGAGGATCTGTCTAAAAGGTCAGGCCCAGAGCAGAGCAGTAGTCATCCTTTTTCTGCCTTAGTGCATGGGTAGGTTCTATGTCATAGCCCCGTAGGACTAAGGTGCATCTGTGTAAGGGAGTTTTGAGCAATGAAATGTGAGAGGAGGTGAAGCATGCTATTTTAGGTCTGGTCTTTAAAACTTTTCATGACATCCTCCCATTATCTCTCATCATTCATCAGATGGCCAGATACAGAGGACCCAGAAAAATACTACGAAGTTCTAGGGAATGGCAGGAGTCATATTATAGAAAAAACCAGAGACAATGGAACAAGACAAGGATGTCCACTTTTACCACTGTTATTCAACATAGTACTGGAAGTTCTAGCTAGAAAAATCAGACAAAAGAAAGAAATGAAGGGTATCCAAATTGGAAGAAATCAAATTATCCTTATTTATAGATATGATTCTATATCTAGAGAAATTTAAAGACTTTACCAAAAAACCCTATTAGAACTGATAAATAATTCAGTAAAGTTGCAGAATACAAAGTGAACATGCAAAAATCATAGCATTTCTATATGCTATCAGTAAACAATCTGAAAAAGGAACCAAGAAAGTAATTTCACTTACAATAGCTAAACATCAAATACAATACCTAGGACTAAATGTAACCAAAGAAGTAAAAGATCTCGATAATGAAAACTATAAAACATTAATGAAAGAAATTAAAGAGGCACAAAAAAATGGAAGGATATTCCACGCTCATGGATTAGAAGAATTGATATTGTTAAAATGTACATGCTACCCAAAGCAATCTCCAGATTCAATACAATCTCTCTGAAAATGCCAATTAAAATCTTCAGAAAAATAGAAAAAATAATCCTAAAATTTATATGGGATCACAAAGGATGCAGAATAACCAAAGTCATCCTGAGTAAAAAGAACAAAACTGGAGGAATCACATTATCTGGCATCAAATTATACTACAGAGCTATAGTAACCAAAACAGCATAGTATTGGCATAAAAACAGACATATAGACCAAAGGAACAGAACAGAGAACCCAGAAATAAATTCATATATCTATAGTGAACTTATCTTTGGAAAAGTTCCAAGAACTTTTCATGGAAAAAGGATAATCTCTTCAATAAATGATGCTGGGAAAACGGATATTCATATGCAGAAGAATGAAACTATTAATAGACCCTTATATCTTGCCACATATAAAAATCAAATCAAAATGGATTAAAGACTTAAATCTAAGACATGAAACTATAAAATTACTAAAGGAAATAATGGGGAAATGCTTCAGGACATTGGTCTAGGCAAGGACTTCTTGAGTAAAACCCCCAAAGCATATTCAACCAAAATAAAATTGGACAAATGAAATTGCATCAAGCTAAGAAGCTTCTGCACAGAAAAAGGAAAAATAAATAAAGGGGAGAGACAACTCCCAGAAGGGGAAAAAATATTTTCAAACTACCCATCTGACAAGGGATTAATAACTAGAATATATAAAAAGTGCCAACAACTTGATAGGGAAAAAAAGATCACATAATCTGATTTAAAAATGAACAAAGGATCTAAATAGACATTTCTCAAAAGAAAACATACAAATGGCCAACAGGTATATGAAAAAATACTCAACATCCTTAATCATCAGAGAAATGCAAATCAATACTCATGTATCTCATCATCTCATCACAGTTAAAAAGGCTTTTATCAAAAAGACAGGCAATAACGAATATTGGCAAGGATGTGGAGAAAGAAGAATTCTCATATTCTGTTGGTGGGAATGTGAATTAGTTCAATTCTTATGGAAAACAGTATAGAGGATCCTCAAAAAACTACACATAGAACCACCATGTGACCCAGCCATTCCACTGCTAAGGATATATTCAAAGGAGGGGAATCCTGTATAGCAAAAAGATATCTACACTCCCATGTTTATCGCAGCACTACTCACAATTGCCAAGATTTGAAATCAACCTAAGTTTCCATCAACAGATGAATGTACAAAGGTATTGTGGTACATATACACAACAGGATATTATATAGCCTCAAAAAACGAAATCCTGCCATTTGTAGCAACATGGATGGAACTGGAGAACATTAATTTAGGTGAAATAAGCCAAGCACAGAAAGACAAATTTCACATGTTCTTGTTCATATGTGGGAGCTAAATATTAAAACAATATCTCATGGAGATAGTGAGTAGAATGATGATTACCAGAGGCAGGGAAGGGTAGCAGGGAGTGGGAGATAATGTAGGGATAGTCAATGGGTACAAAATATAGTTAGATAGTTAAATAAAATGAACAATATTTGATATCACAACAAAGTGACTGTAATCAAAATATCATATGTACTCCATAAACATCTACAATTGTAATGTACCCAGAATAATTAAAAATAAAAAAGAAAAAGCCTAAGTTATTAAATGTCTTCATGAAGCAGAACTTTTCCCTATGCCCAATCCAAATAGGACTCTAATGGATGAAAATAGTTTTTGTGTGAGCCATTGCACTGTGTGTGTGTGTGTGTGTCTTAGCAATTAGCATACCTTGCTCAACACATCCACTAACCTTGAGATTTTTCCTTTCTTGCTTAAATGCTCCTATCTGCGTCTAACTCTGTAACCCTTCATTAAATAAATAAGAAGACTTTCAGAATGAGTGAAGAGATGAATGGGTGAATGAATGAATGAGTAAACTGAGGGAATGCAGCAGAATGAATTAATTAACAATTGAATAAGTATCCACATATTCTCCAAGATGGGCTACTGCCAAGTTCCAACTTATATTGCTCAACTTAACAAATTAACTATTTAATCTTATGCCTAAAATATTCCTTCCTATGTTTTCCTGTTTTCCAATTCACAACCATGACACAAGTAATAATATGGATACTCATTGCTTTGCTTCTGCCTTCCTTCTTTGCCAACCCCTACTTTTCAGATAACTGCTCTGATTATTTTTCTTCACATTTCTCCATCTGTTGATGCACATAATTGAAATGGGAGCTACCATGGTTTTCTAGCTTGACTTTGACTCCTAGCAGTTGGTCAGGGAAAGAGTGACCCGGTAAAAAGAGGGAAAAATTAAAACAATAACAACAGATGCAAACTTATCAAAGATTAGGAAAAGGGTTTCCTTGATTTCCTATCATTTTATGTTAAAGTTTTGGGCATTAGCCTATTCTGTATGTGCATTTTTATCCCTATCCTATCTGAAGTTTGTGTAAACCACTTGTACTTTTATGGAAGAGCACTCTTTTGAGTAACCTAAATGCATACATTTTATGTTACCAGAAACCAAAATAGGCTTAAAAACAGAAACAAGAGTACATGACATCTGAGGGGGAACTACCCCAAATTCCTTATTCTGGACCTTTCCTATATACTAATCCTGCTCCCATACCTTCATGTCACCTTGAAACTATTCAAAGCACTCAGTCCCTTTTGTCAAAAACAAGAAACGAAGCACACTCCATCTTTGAAGTTATACTGCCTTTACCATTAGAAAAAAAATGCATCTGCTAAAGATTTTTTTTTTCAACAGAGCAACACAATAAAAGAGTAAGTGGCTTTGTAGTGAAAAATAATATAGAAACATAATTAAATCTCAGGGGCATTTTGGGGGGTCTAATGTAGTTTTTCTCAGAAAGAGAAACAAGCATCAAGGCTGCCCCCAAAGACACTTTCTGACCTGCCATCGCCATTAACATGAAGTTGAGAAATGAAAATTCTGTGCTTGATTTTTTGTTCTTTTTTTTTTTTTTTTCAAGAAAGAGAGGCTTAATATTCATTGGGGAGGGAAAGTAGAAAAAAAAAACTCTGCTGTTGTTTTCAAGGGATTGAAATGCTTGTTCTCACCACTGAAGGTGTTCATCTTTACAAAGATGGTTGCTAGGGAGCTAGCCAATTTGAGGGAATATTTTTGAATGTTTGTAAAACTGAAGAGCAGCATCACTGTCATTACATTTATTGGCAGAACTGAACCAATTAGTGCTGCTAACGGGACTGCATACAGTTGATTTCGCATAGGGGGCAAATGTATAATGATGCATGCTGCTAGGGTTTTTTGTTTTTTGTTTTTTGTTTTTTTTTTTTCTAACTACAGATATTTAAGTCTCAGATAAAGGCAATACTGTACTTTTACTATTTCAGGACATTTTGAATGTTCAAGTTTGGGGCTATAAAAATGCATAAAAGAGCATATTTAGGCAATTCTGACACATTCCCTACTTATTCTTGGATGAAATACATCATGGGTTCAACTCTCTTTGAAGATGGAGATTGGTTTCTGCAAGAAGGAAAGGCCTACCAATGTGTCCCCATTTCATTCATTAAAACTGTGCAATTCAACTGCAATTCTCATTTTAATTTTCTTCCTCTCATATATTCATATCTATCATTTTTAAAGACAGTGATAATCAACATCTACATTTATAAGGATAATAAGAATGACAAAAAAAAAGCAGAGTGATATCTTTCAGGCAAAGATAATCCAATAAACAGACAAGCAAAACAAAACAAACACAAACTTCTTATTATAATATGCAAATACAAGGTTCACCTTCTCCTGCTGATTGTTACTTTTAATTATTTCTCTTCTTATGACATTTCTTCCATATCCTTCGTTTGCATCATGAGCGGAGGAAAAAAGGTGTGATTACTGAGTGTCGCTGGTTGGGCTCTCTGAGAAGCCAACTCCGAGGCATTTAGAGTGTAAGAGGTTTTTTTAGGGAGTGGTCTTGGGATTGGTATCTGTAGAAGAGAAAGAAAGGAGCAGGTTGTATAGAGGGAGAGGGCTGATGGGACATCTTCATGGAGGCCATAGGTAATTCTACAAGGAACTCTGAAGCCTGAATGACCTTTCAGAGTTCGGAGTGGAGCACGGTGACCAGGCTTTTACACTTCCTGTGACCCAGTCATGGACACTGGCTGCCCAGGAAGTGGCACATAGCCTGGGGCAAGGTGGCTCTCCTCAGCAGAGACAGTCTCTGAAATGCACCAGTGGGTCATAGCTCTCTGTCCACTGCATTCTCAGCAGCTGAGTGAGTAAGTTCATCACTCCTGAATGGGGGTTTGGGCAGAACATCACAGCATCCTTCATGATAATAGAGAATAATTATTTTTCATTAAAGGGCAATGAATTGCATGAAGCAGCAGGTAGTTATTAATCTATTATTTCCTTATAACATATTATATGCCCACCATTGCAAGAGATGTAATGGGGAAAAAAATCCAACCAGTATAGGATATCTCTTTTGAGAGATAACTTCAACTCATGGAGCACTACCAACTTACAAGGAAGAGTATTACAAAGCGGTGGCTGAGGAAAAGAAAATTGGTGCCACAGCCTCATAGAGAAGATGGTGACCAATTTTAATGGAATCAACAAGAATGAAAATCCTGGATGTGGGTTGCATCTCTGAAAGCAGAATTGGATAAAACAGGCAGGTGACAATAAGACTGTTAGTGCAGAAGAGAGAAAGTCGTGTCTACCAGGGACAAAGCAAATAGAAGAGAGAGTCACCTATAGGGAAGATCAAAGGGTGTCATGGATGTCATGCAAAATGGAATACCAACGTATATACCTATGCATGGAAGTCATACAATAAAAGTGGGGCTTTTAAAAATTAAGTTAGTGGAGGGATAGAGACTAAAGTGTAGAAGATAAGACTGTAAATCACTGTCTTCGTGGTTAAGTTACCAGGATGGAAACGGTGAAATTTCTGAAGTTCCAGAAACTAGGACTCAAAGAAGTACCATAATATAACCTATCCAAAATTGCAGAACAAAGAAGTAATGGAGCTGGGAATTGAACCCACATCTGCCTCCAAAGTGCTTTCTTCACCATCACCGCATATTGTTAGGGTGTTAGAAAACCTATCTGCAAGGTGGTTTTCTTCCCCAGGATTGTTCAGAAAGTAAGAAAATCAAAATGCTGGCACTGATTTGGAGTACAATATAGGTTTCATATTTTGACACTATTTGGACAATTAAATTTTGTGTTTATGTTTATGATTAGGATAAGATGGAGCACTCATTTTGCCTCCAGAAACACTTTCCAAAACAGATTGTTATATCATTGGTTAAGGGATTTAATAAACATTTACTGACTGCTGATTCTGTGCCAGGAAGTATTCTTGGTGTTGCAGACAAAGCAGAAAATAATATAAAGTCCTATTGTTGTGAACCTTATGTTCTACTGGACAGAAACAAATAATAAACATAAATATAAAAATAAATAAAAAGCCAAAATACATAAATATAATAATTTTAGAAAATTATGAATTTTAGGAAGAAAAATGTATAAGTTTATGGATAGGTAACAAGAAATGATAGGAAATGTGTTTAGTGTTTGTTTATCTGTTGTTAGTGTTCTACTACTTTCTAGCTGTGTACTCTTGCTTAATCTATCTGTGACTCAGTTTTCCCACATATCTTATAGGTCTGATGCCACAGTTAAAAGAATAAATGCAAAAAAAGTTCTTTAATCAATGAACAGAGTAAAAGTTCATAAATATTAATCCATTATTAAATATTATTCATGTTATTGAGGATGAGGGTTTCACTTTTCCCATCTCCTCTTTCCTATGCAGAAAAAGCATGAAGTCACATCTGCCCAGAATGTTCCTGATAGTAAAATTTCCGTCTTGAGATTATTCTTCATAACTTTGATATGAGTTGTCTTCCCCTCATTTGATAACTGCCTACTAAATGGCCACTTCCTGCTAAACACTGGCTACTTTAAGGTGAATTTAATTCAGAAACTACTAAATTCAATTCTCTGGGTTTGTTTTGTTTCTCAGTAATCCCCCACACCGGTTTAGCAGCCTGTCAGAGAAGCAGAAAGATAGCCTCTGGGGCTCTGTCAGCTGGGCCCAGCCCAGACATCAAAGAATATTATGAATGTGTAAAATTGCCTTTGGCAAATACTATTTACAGACCCTCTGGCACAGTTATGCTGAAATGATAAGAAATGTCACTGCAGCCTACTGCACTGAATAATAAACATTTCCTGCCTTTAATATCAACTACCCACTTACTCAGAACCCACAATGGTTTGCAATCACAATAAAGGGAGAAGGCAACATTTTTTTTTTCTTTTCATTAATACGCTGCAACTCTTCCTATTAATTAAATCAGTGGTATAGCCAGGAGTAGAACTTAGTGAGATTATCTATATTATACACTCGAAATACAGTTTATCCATTTTAATTAAATAAGTTCTAAATATAACCACTTTTAATTCTTCTACACCCTGAAACTAATTAAAAATAAAATTAGTTAACGTTTCTATGTGACATCATTAAAATATTGTTCATATAAAAATGCAAATATCCCTACGGTATGCTGTGTATTTACTTGGATCCCTCTGTGATGTTGATGACCAGAGTATTAAAACTTTGCATGGCATCAGACCTGTGGGCAGGAATTTACTTTTTTCTCAAATTTCTCTTCACATCTAGTCATATATCTTCTCCTTGTCTCATCCTGGCATGGTCTGGACACTGGGTTCAGCTTTGGGAAGGATATTAAATGTCATCTCCCTGGATGTTTTGTTTCAGAGAGACTTTATGTCAGGCTGATATAAACACACCTACATCTTTTTTTTTTATTTCCTTATATAGTACATATTTAGGGCCCTCTGAGTATGCTAAGAGGTCTTCAGTGGTAAGAAAATACCACTGTAAGAAGTGAGCAGAGAAACTGCTGTGGGAACTAGTGATGAGATAGAAAAACCTAAACTATAATTGATGAATTGCTGGAGGCTTGGTGTGGACAATTTTGAGAGGTAAAAACTCCATGTGGACCCAGTGTTAGGCCCCCTGCAGACTTTTGTAAGTTTTATCTCCTAGAGCTTGGTTGGATTCTCACAGTAAACATATATTAAAAAAAATCTGCACATGCTTCTGGCAGATGGATGGGAAAGGAAACATTTTGAAATATGCCAGAGTACTCAGGAGAAACCATTTAACCAAGCCTAACTTGGCTGCAATTTTATCAGAGTCTAACTGACCTGGGGGAATGGAAATACCCAACTCTAGCACTCTAGTCATCCTGTCCCACCTAAGAATTGGGAAAACTTAGAAGCCTTGGGAAGTTCACAGTTTAGAGGGATAGGCCATAGGACTCTGGGATGCTTTCCCTCCCTCCAAAACTTACCACCATATTACCAAATGCCTATTTATAGCAGTTCTTTTTATCCAGCACATCCTATTAAGCTATCAAGAAAAAATTACAAGGCATACTAAAAGGCATAAAACACAATTTGAAGAGACAGAGAAAGCATCAGGAGCAGACATGAAAGGGATGTTGGAATTTAAAGCAATAATGATTAATATGCTAAGAGCTTTAATGGATAAAGTAGACAGCATGCAAGAAGAGTAGAGGGGCAATGGAAGGAGAGAGATGGAAATCCTCAGAAAAAAAGAAAAATAAATTCTGAAGATCAAAAACATTAAAACAAAGAAAGCCTTTGAAAATACTAGTAAACTGGACATGGTTGAGGAAAGACTATTTGAGCTTGAGATTACATCAATAGAAACATCCCAAACTGAAAAATGAGACCATACTGAAAAAAATGGAACATAATATTCAGGAATTGCAGGACAGCTGCAACTAGTGTAACACACATGCAAAACAGGAATTTAAAAAAAAGGAAAAGAAATAGAGAAGAAGGTGAAATATTTCAAACGATATAACTTAGAATTACTTTGAATTCATGTCAGAAACCAAACCACAGATACAGGAGACTCAGAGAACATTAAGCAGTATAAATTTTATAAAACTACACCTAGGTACATCATTTTCAAAATGCAGAAAATCAAAGATAAAAACAAATATCTCAATTTAAAAATGGGCCAAGGATGGGAATAGAGAGTTCCTAAAGGAAGACATATAAACAGCCAACAGGTATTTGCAAAAATGCTCAATGCCACTAGTCATCAGGAAAATGTACATTAAAACCACAGTGAGATAATTACCTTAGACTCGTTATAACGGTTATAAAAGCAACAAAAGATAACAAGTGTTGGCAAGGATGTGAAGAAAAGGGAATCTTTGTACACTGTTGGTGGGGATGTAAATCAGTACAACCATTATAGAAAACAGTATGAAGGCTCTTCAAAATATTAAAAATATAATTACCATAGGATCAAGCAATCTCACTTCTGGCTATATGTCCAAAGGAATTGAAATCAGAATGTTGAAGAGTTATCTGCACTCCCACGTTCATTACAGCATTACTCACAGTAGCCAAGATAATGATTCAACCTAAGTGTCCATCAACGGGGTAGATGAATAAAGAAAGTGTGGTGTATATATACACAATGGGACATTATTCAGCCTTAACAAAGAAGGAAATGCTTGTCATTTGCAACAACATGGATGAATCTAGGACGTGATGCTTACTTGTGAAATAAGCCAGGCATAGAAATATAAATACTGCATCTCACTTATACATGAAATCTAAAAAAGTCAAATTCAGAAACAGAGAGTAAAGTAGTGGTTGCCAAGTGCTGAGGTTTGGGAAGGTGGACAGGGCAATGTCCACCTTCCCAAAGGATACAAAGCTTCAGGAAGAGAGGATAAATAAGTTCTGAAGATCTATTGTACAACATGGTGACTATAGTTAATAATGTATTTTACATTTCTTAAGTATAAAATTGATAACTTAGATAATAAATGTTTTCACCACAAAAATGATAAGCATGTGATGTTGCAGATGTTAATTAGCTAAGTTTAATCATTTTGCCATGCATGCAAATATCAAAATATTACATTATTCACTGTAAATATTTATACTTTTCATTTGTTTATTATACCTTGATAGAGATGAGGTGCTTGAGAAAAAGAGAGATACAAGTAAATATAAAAACATAAAATAAAATAAATTTTTGCAAAAAGAAAAATTCCTGAAAAAAGCTAGAGGAAAACATACCTTTCCTACAGAGGAATAAAGATAAAAATTACATTTGACTTCTCCTAAGAAACCATGCAAGCAAGAAGAGAGTGGAGTGAAATATTTAAAATCTTGAGAGAAAGAAAAATCTGATACCAAGTGGAATTATGTACTCTGAGAAATTATCCTTCAAAATGAAGGAGAAATAAATACTTTCCAAGATAACCAAAAACCTATGGAACTTGTTGCTGGTGGAGATGCCTTGCAAGAAAGGTTGAAAGAAGTTACTTAGAAAGAAGGAAAGTAATATACATCAAAAACATAAATTTTCATAAACAAAGGAAAGGTATCATAAAAGGAAAAAGAGAAAGAACACTAAAATGTTATTTTTTTATTCCTAATAACATATATTCAGTAAACATCCAAGTGTCAATTTATGTGAGGCAAAAACTGATAGAACCACAAAGAGAAATAAATGAAGCCACTATTATAGTTGGGGACTTCTATATCTATCAGAAATGAATGAGCCCAGCAGGTAGAAAATCAGTAAGGATATAGTAGAACTCAGCACCACCACAACCAACTGGGTATCATAGACTATTCACTCGAAAACAGAAGACGCATTCTTCATCTCATGTGGAACATTCATCAAGGTAGACCAGATTCTGAGCCATAAAACACAACTTAACAAATTTAAAGAAATAAAAAAAAAAATTACCATTATGTTCTCTCAGACCACAATGATATTAAACTAGAAATCAATAATGGAAAATAACTGAAAAATTTCAAGATGTTTGGAGATTGAACACCACATCTCTAAATAAAACATGAGTCAAAGAAGAATATTTGAGAACAATTAAAAAATATTTGAATGTTGAAAGAGAAGAACAACATTTAAAGACCAACACTACCCAATTTCAAGACTCTTATAAAGCTACAGTAATCGAGACAGTGTAGTGCTGACTAAAGAACTGACAAATGGATCAATGGAATAGAACAGAGGCCCAGAAATAGGTTCACATAAATTTAGCCAACTGATCTTTGACAAAAGGCAACGCTATGGAGCACAGTTAGTCTTTCCAACCAATAGTGCTGGCACAACTAAACATCCACTTGCCAAAAAGTGAATCTAGACACACATTTTACATGCTTGAAAAAATTAACTCAGAATGGATTAGAGAGCTAGATACAAATCACAAAACCTAGAAGATGATGTAGGAAAAAACCTCAATGATCTTGGGTGTGGCAATGACATTTTAACTACAACAACAAAGGCACAAACCATAAAAGAAATAACTGACTTCAATTAAAATTAAAAAACAAAAACTTCTACTTGGCAAAAGACACTGTGAAAAGAATGAGAAGAGACGTCACACGCTGAAATAAATTATCTGCAGAAGATATATTTGCTAAAGTACTCTTATCCAACAGATACGAAGGACTCTTAAAATCCAACAGTGAGAAAATGAACAACCTGGTTAAAAATGGGGAAAATATCTGATCAGATAATTCAACAAAGAAGATATATGGATGGTAAATAAACACACGAAAATATGATCAACATTGTATGTCATTTGTAAATTGAAAATTAAAAAAAATTACCATTGCACATCTGTTAAAATGCCCAAAATATAAAACACTAAAAACAGCAAAATGCTGGTGTGGACATGGAAGAACAGGAACTATCATTCATTGCTGATGGGAGGGCAAAATGGTATAGCCACTTTAGATGTTTCTTAAAAACTAAACATATGCTTACCATGATCTCCAGCAATAATGCTTTTTGATATTTACCCAAGGGAATTGAAAACTTATGTCTACACAAGAACCTGCACATCATCATTTACAGCAGATTTATTCATACTTGCCAAAACTTGGAAGCAACTAAGACGCTTCCAAGCACTATGTGAATGGGTAAACTGGTACATGTAGACAAGGCAATATTATTCACTGTTGAAAAGAAATGAGCTATCAAGCCATTAAAATACATGGAGGAATCTTAAATGCATATTACTAAGAGAAAGAAGCCAATCCATAAAGGACACAAACAGTACTGTATGATTCCAATGATATGACATTCTGGAAAAGGCAAAACTATAGACACAGTAAAAAAGATTAGTGGTTTCAAGGGATTGGGGAGAGGAGACAGATGAAGAGGCATAGCACAGAGGATTTTTACAGCAGTTGGAATGCTGTCTAGGATACTGTAATGGTGCATACCTATCATCATGCATTTGTCCAAACCCACAGAATATACTACACCAACACTAAACCCTAATATAAACTATGGACTTTGGGTGATTATGAAAGGCCAATGTAGGTTCATCAGTTATAACAAATGTATTAATAGCACTCGTGGGGGATATTGATAATGGGGGAGGCTGTGCAATGTGTGCAGGTAGGAGGCAAATGAGCAATCTCTGTACATTCCTTTTAATTATGCAGTGAACCTGAAACTGCTCTAAAAATAAAATCTTAGAAAAAAGAAGGGCTTTATAAAAATATAGAAATCGTGATAAATCAACTGTACTATATCCAAATAGCATTCTTCCACTTATACTGATACTTCAGTCTTCCATCCAATATCATGGACTGTTTTAGTTTAACGGAGTCCACAGTGATCTTTACTCACTTTGATTTTTCTGTTAAAAATATTCATTTTTGAATCATTCATTCATTTATTCAACAAATATTTATTGAGCATCTATTATGTATCAGTTACTGTTGTAGATACTGGGAATAAACCAATGAACAAAACAGGCAAATGTTCCTGCCTTCATGGAGTTTATATTCCGCTGGATAAGGAAGACATATAATAAATAATTAAATTGCATAATATATTAAGAAGAATCAAGCACTGCAGGCATGCAGGGAGAGGGAAGGGTGCATATGTCCAGTTCTCAGTGGGATGGTCAGAAAAGCCCTCACAGAGGTCGCATTTGAACAAAGACTTGAAGTTGATGAGGGAGCAAGTCAAGTGGATGTCTAGGGAAGACCACACCAGGCAGAGGGACTAGCCAGTGCAAAGGCCCAAAACTGAAATGTGTCGAGTGCCACAAAAGAGCAACGTAGAGGTCAGTGGAGCTGAAGTTGATTGAGTGGGAAATGAGATGCTCTAAGGGCATTTATTAGTCATTGGTGATGTCTACAAGAGAAAAAATATGGAATTATTTACTTATTACTCTTTAGGTAAAAAACAAATAGAGACTAGGGGAGACTAATATTGATTAGGCAAAAATGACGGAGACAGTGTCAGGCATCCTCTATGCATTTCCTCATTTGATACTTAAAATTATTTATATATATATATATATATATATATATACATACACATATGTGTAAATATATACACACATGTACATATATATATAATTACTTCCATCTACAGATATAGAAACTGAGGTTCAGAGAGCTGAAGAAATTGCCCAATGTCATTGAGAATGTACAGTTAATGCTGCATTCAAAATCAATACTCTGTGATTCCAAAGTTATGCTCTTTTGACAATATGATGTTTCAGCTAAGTTTTGATAAAAGTGACGTGATTTCATTTCAGCCTTTGAACATTGCAACCGTCTCTTCTTAAGCCAGTCACCCTAAACAAAATACTTTTTAAAAATCCCTGACACTTGTAAATAAGGAAAAAATGTGTGTGTGTGTGTGTCTATTGTCTTCCTACTTCTACCATGAGATTAAAAGTTGTTTTCACTTGAAAGAAAGCATAGCAGTGTGGTTAAAAGCATGGGTTGCAGGGTCACATGAGGCCTTGTTTCTTACCATTGCTTGTCTATGCATGTCTTTGGACAAGAGCTGAGATTTTCTAGACTTACGTTTCCACGTGTGTCAAATGGGTATACTCATATGCCACATACAGTTGTAGTGAAAATTAAACGAGAGAATGAATGTAGTGCATCTCATCCAGTCTACATGTAACGTGTGTCCAGTAGGTTTTAGCCATCGCAATTTGTATTTGCTAACTCACTACAAGTGGCCGTCAGCTCCTACAGTCAAATATTAATAACATGACTTTTCTAGTACTGATGGGACCCTATCCACCCACCCAGCCCTGCCAAAGTGCAGAGGGCAGAACCTTTGCTCTAACGGGATTTAAAAAATTATTTTCACCTATAATGTACTGCAATGAAAACTTCAACCCATTCCCAGAAGCACTGCTTAGAATGCAGCATAATTAAAATAAAAGAACAATCAACAGCAGGAACGTTAGCATAAAACCCAGGAAATTATTAAGAAACCAAACTGAACAACATCATTAAGAATCACCAGAGGCTTCTATAAATATGTAAGTAGTGTAGGAGTTGAAATAATACAGAAGGAAAGCACACTATAAAAATATATTTGTGTCTACAGGCGCTGCCTGTGTAAGTTTCTGCAGGTTGTGTAACTCCAAGTAGCTTCCTCAATGAGGGTGACTTATGATGGAAAAATTCATATCTGATAACATCAAGGCCTGGATTTCAGCAGGTGCTAAAGCACAGTTTATATTTATTCCTATGCTTAAATGTAGTAGCCAAGCCATTAAAACAGCACTCTGCCCCACTTTTGAAAAAATAAGGACCCTAAATAACTCATACTTTGTATCCAAAGTTTATACTTTTATTGAGCCATCAGATTTGATATATGATATAATACATCTTAAATTATTACTAACATGAAAAGGAATTGTACCTGAACTATCATAGTAAGGTACTGAATCCAAGAACTTAGGAGAGCCGTACCTCTGGTGTTGGAGTGGTGGAAACTGGGTTAGTGAATGAATACAGGAATGCGAGAGAGGCTTCAAGTCCAATGTTAAGCTCCTAATGTTGGTGTGTAGGTCTTCTATAGCTCCACACCAAGTTAGACCTGCTGCAATCTGCAACTTGGAGAAGAATTCACTATTTTACTCAGGGCTGTGGCAAAATAATAATAACGACATTTTGGCTGTGATTTAAAGAAAAGGCAGGAAAAACTTAGTGGCATAAACATGCATAGAACAGAAACTTAATGCTGGAGAAAACCTTACTGTGTTCAAGGAAGTGAAAGGAACACAGGGAGATTGGAGTGTGGCATATAGAAGGGAAGTTGGCAAGAGGGAAAGCTAAAGAAGCAAAGGTCAAATCACCATCAGCCATATGTTAAAGAATCTGGGTGTTCGTCTACATGTAAGGGGGAGATGTTAATAGGCTGTTGCCAAGAAAGAGGTTAAATCTGTGCTACTCCTTGTAAGAAGCAGTTTGGCTGCTGTAAAGGGAATGATCTGAATGGTGAAGGATGAACAGTAGCTGCAGAGGCTACAGTGGTGGCCTAAAGCAGGGAGTTGAGAGTGAAGATGGAGAGAAGTGGACAGCCACTAGATGTACCGTGGAGGTAGAATCAAAAAGACTTGCTGATAACTCAGATGCAGATGCTTACAAAAGGGGAATTGTCACGAATTTCAAAGTTTCCTGCTTAAGGGATAATGAGAAGCTTTTATTGAGATGAATAAAATGCCAGAAGTGGAGATCAGGAGTTCGATGTTCAGCACGTCAGTTTCACATGTGTATGAGACATTCAGGTGGAGATTTCTAGCAGGCCACGAGGTATAAGAATTTGCAGATTACAAGAGATCTCTGGATTGTACTAGTCACATATATGGGTTGGAGCGTTGTAAGCACTTATTTACAAGGATTTATATGCCTAATTACTTCCCTAGACCCAACAAATGATGGGAAAATTGCGATTAAAAGCAACATTTCTCCAAGTCCAAATGACTAGGAGACTTCTGCAGTTAAAGACTTTTGGTAAGGCCTCACTGACAAGTTGTGTATGTGGCTCTGCCAAAAAAAAATACGATGAAATTTTGCAAAAGTAGAACATGAGATATAATCCATCAATGGATCTTGAGCATTAGAATCGAATCATACTATTCTCAACTCTTAAGGAGATATCACAATCTTGGTCCCATCCTTGCCCGTTGAGTTTTCTCAGCCAAAAATAAACTCCCATTTGTACCATGTATGCTACAGGACTAATAAAGCTAGCATAATGCTGACAGTAGAGAAAAGCATGCCTTACTTTCCCACAGACCCAATGAGAAATGAGCTGAGATCAGATTTATAAGAGCCATGCTAATGAGACAGTGGGGTCTCAAGAGACTGCTAAATCATGACCCTGCCTAAACTGCTTGTTTTCAAGCACTGGGTAATAGCATAATGATTTGTGAAATTAAGTCACTTCTGATCAAACTGTCCTTTTTTTTAGCCCCTCTGTCCAGTGCAAGGGACTTCTTTTCCCCAGCTCCCACTCCAGAAGCTGAGACTCTGGCCAACAATGCAATCTGAACGTCTATGATAATTGATTCCAACTGTTGCAGCCACAAAAATTGCTTTGCTAAGCAAAGGGATTTATGGATTTGACCATATTTTGTTGTTTGCTGCCTTCATTTATTACAGATGCTTTCTCCTTCCTGTTTTCCAGGATGAGAGTGGATAGAACTGGTATAGAAATGATTTTAGCAATGCATTAGATAAAGAAAATTTCTCTATTTCTTTTTCTCTCAATAATAAAATCTCCTCATTACAGATTATTTCAGAAATATGAAAACAAAGAAAAAGTAAAAATTATTCATATTCATTTAACTAAATATAAGTATTACCATTTTAGTTTTTACATAAGTTCTCTTTCTACATATATATGATTATGTTTATTTTAATAACATTAGAATCAGATAATTTTGTGTCTTATGTTTCCCATGTTCCTTAAAATTCTTTACAAACATGATTTTTAATATCTGAAAAATATTTGGTTAAATGCATGTGGAATAGCTTATTAGACACATCCTGTTATCTAACAAAGATTTAGTTTGATTCTGAAGAGCTTTTCAAAAGTAAGTTTCTATACTCAGTTAGGAATTGTACTTATACACTCACATTTCAACAATGTATAATTTAGTATAGCGTTTTCTAATTACAAATTTTCTATTAATAGAGAAGAAAGAAAGTCCTGACTTTTAGACTTACATCAGTTTAATATAAATGTACACATTGGAATCTTACATGCCAAGAAAGTTAGCAGTTTTAAAGATAGTGTACTCATTTATATCCTTATCTATGTAATATCACTTTGCTGGATAAACCAGGCACACTACAGCACATTTTCTATAAAGTATTAAAATGGTCACGTGCAATGTTTATCCATAGGTAAGCCCATATGGTTCATTACATTTTAACATCTTTGTTTCATAGGTTTCTGCATTGCAACTGCTGACAGCAAAGAACACATACCTATTTTCTAAAAATAAAGTTTTATTTCTTCCTCCAATTATTTGCATGAATTCATAAAATTCCTTTATTTACTTACTTTCATGTTAGGCTAGAATGCAGAACCAAGGAGTTTATTATTGCTAAAGATGATAAATTTTGATCCTAATCCCAGTGAGTGCGGAGGTGGAGCTGACTTAGTTAAGGGTCTCCTTTTGAACTAACAAGATGTCCTCACAGTCCGCAGCCTTGAGCATCTCATTCTTATATATCTAGTGTAAAATCCTGCCTTTCTTTACTTATTTTCTTTTCACATTCTGGTTTATGCCACATACTCAAGGAAAACTCCTCTTTCCTATATGGTGGAAAAATTCTGAAATATATCTGCAATTTCAATGCCCATGCTCAGGAATCTAGATATAAAATCACAGAGATTCCTCATTTCAGCCTGATCATTTTAGACATGCATGCTATATGTGAACTTGCAGATATAATAAGGTGATAAACATGGTAGATGTGTAAATGTCCTCCCTTTTGCCTGCTTAAGATAATCGTATCTTTGTCTGGTTTTCTTTCTGTCTAAGAGGACTTCTGCTTTTTCTTCATGGTTTAGAGGTTTTTGTATGAGAAAGGAGAGAAATAACAGAAATAGAATGTGAAGATTCAAATCAGAATATACAGAAAACTGAAGGAAAGAGATATAAGAGAAGATAGTCCTTTTTTGGCATTATGAAAATCAGTGATGGGCATTGAAAGTGAAGAGAAGAAAAGCTGTGGGAGCCCAACAGTTGCCAGGGATAGGCAAGGGCAGAGAGGGTTTTTTAAAAACACACTCAAGAACAAGGTTGCTGAAATTTGGCACTATTGACATTTTGGACTAGATAATATTTGTTGTAGGGGGCTGTCCTGTACACGTAGCAGCAGCCCCAGTCTCTTCCCACTACTGGAGAAGTCCTTCAGTAGAAAAAAAAACAAAAACAAAAACTACAGTTATTGCCAAATATTCCCTGATGGTGCAAGGTTTTTCTGGTTGAGAATCACTGCCTAAAAATGTCTTCTTCCCTTTCTGCAGCCCATTACTTTCCCCCAGCGCACACTTTTTGGCATTTTCTCCAGAGATTAAGTAAATTAGTAAACATCGTAATTGTTTCAACTCCAGTTTTTTACTGGATTGTTCTTCCTTTGCATTGACTCTGTGAGGAGACTGGACTTTGTTGGGTGCCAGCTGTATTTAGCATACCGCATATAGATCTTTATTTTCAAATTAATGAGCCAATACATGGCATATATGTCTGTAACAGCTGTTTGTGATGGCTGTTAGCAATAGCTAGACAAGGAGGAGGTGAAAAGAGGGTGGGGGTAACTGAGGCTTAGGAGATGTTGGTTTTAGTCCTGAATTTGTCGATGATGTGAAGAAAGTAGTTGTATTTGCAGGTTTTGACATCTCTAAAATGGGGTAAATCACCCAAGTTCCTTTCAGATTTGATATGCAATAATTTGATTATGCTATAGTTTCATTTAAAATACCTCAGTACAAAGGAACTATTTTCCCAGTGTTGCATATGTGAGGTCAGGAAGTTTCTAGATAGTAAAGAAGGTAAAAAAAAAGAAAGTGTTTACGGAGCAAAGTCAAGAGTTGGGAGGAACTTTGTTGGACAGGAAATCACCCATTGGCAAGAGCGCTCTCAGTCCCTTCGGGTATTGAAGCTCCATTGACCAAATCTCTGACCTCACCTCCATTTTACAGAATTTGTCAACTCAGTCTCTTGTGTGTTCCTCTTCTTACATCAACATTTCTCAAATTTCACCATGAATTGCAAATAGAATACTGTTCATGCTGTTGATTTCTTGGTGGAAACACTGTATTTCTGCCAAAGGAAAGATATGCATGTTGATATTGGGCAATTGCATGGGTGTTAACCAAAAGATAGAGGAAAGTTTTCTGCCCCTTTATAAACATAGTCAGTATACAAGCTTAAAGAGTTACAAACGTCCTTCTTCTCCTCTTCACTTGTCACCAGTTGATGGCAGAAGATTTAACAACTAGGCCAAAAACCTCAGGAGCACTTTAAAAGCTACTTTGTTATTCAAAGATTTGGGGCAAGAATCCCTATGGACTTGCAAGATGAGGGAGGAGAAAAGTGGCCTGAGGTCATAGCGGGTGGGTGTTGGGGAATCTCACTGTGAAATCTAAGACCCATATTTCGTTTAGACATCCTGTTTGAAAGGTTTTTTTTTTTTATCATGAAAAAAACATGTTTCCTATCCATTAGCTGTCTGTCAATGAAGGGTGTTGAATGCGGATGTAATGCTGGCCCTTGTTTGGTCTTTCTGCTAACGACAGCAGTTGAAAGAAGGTGGCCAAAAACAACTCAGAACTTTTCTTTATAATTTCAGATATAAAAGACATAGAACTTTTTAATCTTCTCATAATTTAGTAAATTATTCAATTCAAGCCATTCCTTTTCCTTTTTAAATAATTTTAGTCTTATGGTTTTTCCTATATCCTCAAAATGCCGAGGAATATTTTGCAGTTTTTCAAAAGTACTCTTGGTCAAGGGAATAATAATTATTATTTTTTTACATTGGAGCATTAGTGACTCAGAGCTTTGCAATCATTCAGGAAACAGCACAGGATTAGCAAGATATGAATTCAGCAGGGGATTAAGCAGAAAGCCTAATCATTTGCCAGAGTTGAATGAATCTTGAGTCTTTTTGGAGGTAGAGAAATACTTGATTAACTCATTTTTTAAAAATTATTTTTAGCCCTTGCTGATGTTTCCCGAGGGGAAGTGTTGTGATTCAGTTATAAGCTAGAGCCTTCCATGTTGGGAATTTTGTTTTGTTATTCTGTTAACCAGGTACCTAGTATCTCACATATCAGATATTTCCTGTTGGAAGGTTTGAGTACAAACACAATCTAAGTCCCAATGATGAAAGTATCTGGCAAGGTGAATTATCAAGTTAGATGGAATAAGACCATAAATGATGAGCAAAAATGCTTCTTTATTTCCTTTTTCTAAAATAGAAATAGTTAATTTACTCTTATAATTAAAAAAGTATTTCATGTTCATTGTAAATAATTAATTCATTACAGAAAAATAAAATAAGGAGTATAAAAATGGCCCATTTTATTACATAAAGATACTCATGCTTAACAAGTTGCTGAATAGAAATGCATACATGTAAATACTAATTTTTAAAAAAAAAGTGAATCCCAGTATGCATTCTCAGTTGTTACTTTCTTTTTTTAACTTAATAATTTTCATGAATACCTTTTCAGGTTTATAGATCTATACATTATATTTTAAATCATGAGATATTTTTTCATTGAATGGATAAATAATAATATTGCATAATGTTTAAATGCATGCATTTTGGAGTCAGTTAAACCCAAATTTGAATCTGGGCTCTGCTAATTTAAAGCTGAGTATTCAAGCCATTTAGCTTTATCTCTTTAAGTCACAGTTTTTTGTTCTTTGTTTTTCACTTTGAAGAGGAAGGTAATGCAGATAATATTAATAACACCTAAGTTTTAAGTCATTCGTATACTTTCCCTGTTGTCAATTTCACTTAGTTCTGATTTGATCTTATTGATTTCACTTTTCCTGCTGAGTTTGGGGTCGGTCTGTTCTTCTTTTTCCAGCTCTTTGAATCGATTCATTAGGTTGTCTATTTTTGATCTTGTTGATTTACA
>CAUYRT010050193.1:0-38689 GCA_963574885.1 Lepilemur ruficaudatus
GATTGAGACAGAGTCTTACTCTGCTGCCCAGGCTAGAGTGTCGTGGCATCAGCCTAGCTCACAGCAACCTCAAACTCCTGGGCTCAAGTGATCCTCCTGCCTCAGCCTCCTGAGTAGCTGGGACTACAGGCATGCGCCACCGTGCCCGGCTAATTTTTTCTATATATTTTTAGTTGTCCAGCTAATTTCTTTGTATTTTTAGTAGAGATGGGGTCTTGCTCTTGCTCAGGCTGGTTTTGAACTCCTGACCTTGAGTGATCCTCCTGCCTCAGCTTCCCAGAGTGCTAGGATTACAGGGGTGAGCCACCGTACTGGCCCAAGGTTACACTTTAATTCGTTTGTATCAAAGCAGATTCTAGGTGTGCAAACTGATCATGATACATGATTTTAAAAATCAAGAGCAGCAAAGAACAGAGCAAAGGGACACGTCCCAGGGCCCAACCTGTACACTTCCAATAAGTAAATTACATGACAGCAACAAGAAGATTTAAGGGTGGGCATAAAACTAACACATCTTTTAATATTTGGAGTTTCTGTCTGTGATATTGATGCATCCTTATAAGACAGGGTTATTAAATATCCCCAGTCCCTAGGTGGGGGCCAACCACATGCTTGCAGGTAAGGGTTTCCTATTATGGGGCTGAGCTCAGGGAGGCAACAACCATGAAAGCCCAGTTAACCTCTACCTGGGCAGGTGGCTGCCAAAATGTGCAGCATCACCTTTCAGCTTGGGGGCCTGAGCATCAGTGTTGCAGAACCCCAGGGACCTGGTGACTTGACTGCACCATGTCCCCTCTGATTCCCTCTGATCAGGGCAGACTGGGGTGGTTTATGTGCCGTTGGAGCCGTGCTGGGGACTCTGGAGAGCAGTTTGCACTTGGAATCCTCACAGAGATGGGGAGACTGAGGTCACTGTCCACAGCTGATGGGGCACAGGCAGGCAAGAATTCTGGCCCCTGGAGCCTTTGCCGCAAGCGCTGACCCCACTGATAACCTGGCGAGGGTCGTCCCCTCCCACCCTGTTTCTCTCCCTGCTGTGTTGGTGTCCTAGGCTAGTCGCTGCTTCATTATTTAATGAGTCTCAATTTCTAAGCACAGAAAGGACTTCAATGCATCGTCGGAGAACCATCGGCATCTTTCTAAAAGATGTTCCATCTGTGCCCTCTGGCTGGTGGGGGACAGGGTTGGTGGTTGTATGAAGGGACAGCCTTCCAAGGGTCTGGTGGTGACCCTGAGAGATCCAGCAGCTCAGACAGAGCCTGTTCCCAGCCAAGGCCCACTGGGCTGCAACCCTTCATGCTCCCTTCCCAGGGAAATTGCATCTAAAAGCAAGAAACATCAATTTGAGACCACAGCAAATGAAAAAGTACCATTCCATTTCATTTTGAAATGGCTCCCAGAGAAAGAAGGTGGAAGCAGATGGCCCAAGAGGAAGTCCATTTTCTTGTTACCAGGTCACTGTGGTCCACGGCCCGGCTCCTTGTGATGTGAGGCGAGCCAGCCCCCACTGCCCTATCGCCACTGCAGGCATGTCACCCCACCCTTCCAGTACTTCTCTCCAGGCAGAATGAGTATAATTTAAAATCTCTCACCATGTAGTTCATCTCCTCTCGAAGGTACACTCTGACATCAACGCACAACCTGGTCAAATTAAGAATAAAGAGTGTCGTCCAAGCCGAAGATAAATTTATCTCGCTTGACACTTCACAGTAGCACCGCTTCTCATGGGGGCCGTGTCGCAGATGAGACATCGGGTGGCCACGCAACTCGGCTCAGACGAGCAGTGGAAGGCAGTGGCCAGCTCCTGTCGTGCCTGTCTGGTCTGGGAGTCCGTGAGTTATGAACAGTGCTGGCCTGGCCACGGAAGGCACATCCTTCGCACCTCCGTCTCCACGTGAGGGACAGAGTGATCTCCTGGGAGGGACATATCACATTTCCCAGGAGATGATGGATGGAGCATGAACTGTGCTCAGAAGTGAGGGGTCAGTGGGGACAAAGCCCTGCAATGAACAAAGCCCTTGCCCTTGTCAACAAAAAAATCCCGAGGTTTTGTAAATTTGGAGAGGAGACTATTTCCCGAGAAGGCGGGGAAGAGGGCCTCTGGCCGAATGGAGGCAGGCACTTAGAAGAAGGGCTGGAGCAGGAGCTCTGTGCTGAATGGGTTGCCTGGACATGCATATCCAACAGGTTTCAGGAAGAGCTATGAATATTCATGAAGGGGGTGTGCATGCATAGTGAACAAATGCTTATGTTACCTATGTCCCATGTTCACTTTGGGGTGGAGACTTAACACTGACATGTGTTACAATTAGCCCTATACATCAAAAGGCCTTTTCAGGACACAAAGGAACTCAGTGTGCAGCCTCTGTAAACCAGCCAGAACCAGTCCACACCGGTAGTCTCTCATCAGAAGAGAGTTGCTGAGATCAGCCTCTTACTGGATGAAAGCTGCAGTTATGCTGGTGCAAAGTGGGAAGGGGTCAGGCAGTCACATCTGGCGGTTGGTGAGCTGCAGCTGTTTCGATATTGCCTGTCTCCATGCCAGGGCTTGTGTAGCTAGAGAAACCTCACAGCAGTTGGGACATAGTTTATTCTTTAAATATAGGGGTTACGTGACAACCCTTATCTGGCATGGCCTTAGTTCCTGTTCATAATTTAGCATCTTATTGCCACAGAGTCTGTTCTGTTAGTTTTGTGATCTCTAATTTAACATTGATACTGGTCTGTTGTGTCTAAACTGCAAAAGGGAGGGGGTATAACAAGGCGTGTCTGACCTCCCGTCCCATAATGGCTGGGAACTGTTTTAAGGTTTCTCTGGCATGCCCTTGGACAAGAGGGGGCCCATTCCCTTGGTTGGGGGGCTTAGGATTCTAACTTCAGTTCTCACTCTTGACTTGGCACATTTCTTCCAAGATTTTCAAAGTGCCCCTTTCTACCCCTGCCACGTTTCCAGTGATAAACCAGGCGATTGGAGAAGGTTCTGGCAAGTGCCTGGTAAGTGTGTGTCCCTAGAAGACAGCACCCTGGCCCTGAGCCGTTTGGCTGCTGGCAGACAGCCACAGACTGGACCACAGTTCTCAACATTTCACCTGGAAAGCTCACTTAAGCCTCACAACAACCCTACGATGAGCTTCCGACAGTGTCTCCACTGGCCTGCCTGGATGGCCTCCCAGGACCAAGGGACGACGGGACACCACGACTTGTGGGATGGGCCCTTCACCTCCACTGCGTCCCTGTGGCCAGCCAGTCTCAGGCTCTCTCCCGGCCTTCTGGACCAGGAGCTCCTCCTGTGTGACGAGTTTCTCATTGTGAGACTGGGGCTGTGAGCTTTCCGGAGGGAGACCACAGAGGCCAGATGTCTCTGGTCACACCATGCAGGGGCTGCTGGGACGTAGTCACCTGGCCGAGGTGCACTTGTCAGGTCTGTCCCTGCGAAGTCTCTCTATTCCCCTTTCACGTCAAAATCGTAAAAAACAAGGACAGTCAGAGAAACTGTCACAGCCAACAGGAGCCTGAAGAAGTACGAAGCCGAAATGTCCCGGATGGGATCCTGGGACAGGAAAAGGTCACCAGCTACAAACTGGAGGAATCTGAACAAACTTGGGCTTTAGTTAATGATTACGTGTCATATTGGTTCATTAATTCTTACGAACATGCCATATTAATGTAAGATATTAATAATAGGGAGACTGGGCATTGAGTATATGGAAACTCTCTGAACTATCTTTATAATAATTCTGTAAGCCTGAAACTATAAGAAAATAAAAAGTTTATTTTTAAAAAAAGAGCCACAAGGAGGGAGGGAGATTGGTGAATTGGACTTTATCGAAGTTAAAAATTACTCACCAAAAAACACCCTCAAGAAAATGAGAAGTCCAGGCACAGACGTGGTGAAAATATACACAGCAGTCAGACTCTGTGGAAGGCTGGTATTAAGAATACGTCCACAACTCTGGACACTCGACAGTAAAGAGACAACCTAATTCTAAAAAATGGTCGAAAGACTTGAGCAAACGCTTTGGGAGATGCACAGATAGCTGACAAGTTTGAGAAAAAGTGCTCAACCTCTTAGTTCTCAGGAAATGCGATTGAAAACCTCAGTGGGAAGCCCTCCACGCTCACAGAAATGGCTAAGATTGAAAAGGCCAAAAACAGAAGGTCGGGGACTGTGGGGTGCGTCTGGAATGTTCATGCATTGTGCATTGTGCGTCACTGGCAGGAGTATGCAGTGCTGCCGCCACCTGGGACCACAGTTTAGAAATTCTCTGAATCCATTGGATTTCTACATCCCAGTAATGCCTGTCCAGAGAGAAAGCTGCATGGTCCTCGGGTCCCTCCCACTCCACAGACAGAAGACTGAGGTCCGGAGGGAGGCGCACAGCCACGCGCCTGGATCCCATGGTGCTGCCTCCCCTCCCCTTTTCCTCCTCCACTTCCTCTCTCCCCTCCCCCTCCTTCCCTCTTCTTCCTCCTCCTTTTCCCTCTCCTCCTCCTCCCCTTTCCCCACCCTTTTCCTCTTCCCGCTCTTTCCTCCCTGTCTCCCCTCCTCCTTTCTCCCTCTTCTCCCCACTCCCTCTCCTCCCCCTCCTTCTCTCCCTCTTTTCCTCCCTCCCTCCCTCTCCCCCTCCCCCTCCCCCTCCCCCCCCCCTCTGTGTCAGAGCCTTCCCACTCTGGCTCTCCAGAGCCTACTGACAACACAGAGGGATCAGAAGGAGAAGCCCAAGCTCAGCCAAGCCCCAGAGACAGGGGCAGTTTAAAACTACTTTCCCATTACATTTTTCTATGACAACTCTTTTCATGAAGAATCAAAAGACTCTCATTAAGTCTTGCTGTTCAGAAGTGTTGGCCACAGTTGCTGATGTGAGATTCAGCAAGGTAAGCGCCAGGAGCCACCTGCAAGGGTGATATCTCATTCTGCTTTTGCATAAATGATGCCGCACCCTTTATCCCCGGGGCTGCCTGCCCTTGGTGCTGACGGCCTGTCCTGCCCAATGACTGGCGAAGTCAGCTGGGGGAAGAGCTCTATCACGGCTGGCCGTTGTGTTTAACAGGGGGAAACTTCAAAGTCCCAGCATCCCAGTGAAGGAGTGCTAAGTAAGCTCTTTCTAAAGTTGGAGGCTGATGTGGGCTGGACATTTTTAAATGTGCATGCTGGGTCCAGCCTCCACGGGGGGCCTGGCGGGAGGGACAGTGAGCAGGGACTTGGAGAATTTCTTGGCGACAGGGAAGGGCTGCCCCGCAGTGACTGGGCCTTGGCCAGATACGCTCATTAGAAGGTCCTTCTCAAGAGCTGGGGCCGAGCCCAGGCCAGGAACCGACCCTGCGAGTCAGCAGGGCACGGCTCCTCTGTCCCTCTAACTGCCCCTGCCACTGCCTGAATCATCACTGATTGTTTTCCTGGGAAGAGATGAGGGAGAGGGAGGTATGTCAGAAGTTGCCAAGGTAAGCGTCCAGGCCCCTGCAGGGTTTTGAGCATTTCCAGGCTCAATGGCGGCAATCACAAGCGTCCAGACCTTCTGAGAAAGGTACTTTCACAAGGTTTGGCCTGGCGAGATCTCGCCCCTGCAGGCTTTGGGTCAGTCAACAGAGACCGTTAAGCACCAACCATGCCTAGACGAGCTGGACTCGGGGAAGCACAGGGTGCTCCTGGCCAGGTGCAAGGGAGAGGGAATGAATGTGCTCCCCTCCCAGGGCCCCCATCTCTGTATTGTCCTTGATCATGGCCCCTCTGGCCCTTCTGTCCTCTTGAGTTTTTAGCCTCTGTCTGCCTGTGTCTGTCATACCAAGTCCTGCCCTGATGAGCCTGTGTCCTGGTGCTTTGTCTCTGTGCACCCTCGACTTGTGGGTGTGGATTGCAGCAGGGCGATGGTGGGGGTTTTCATCCTAGGAGCTGAGCTGCTCTCCCCGTGGGTCTCATGGAGCAGAACTGAGTCTGAGTGGGCTGAGCTGGGAGTTTTGTAGCTGCAGGAAGCTGGGATCCTGGCCTCATGATGCAGAGAGAAGGCCTTGCTTCAGCTCAATTGAGGAAGCCCCTCGGTGGCTCTAGGGTTGGGGGAACCTATGGTGGCTTCTCCTGGGCAGCCCCTGGCCAGCTGCAGGCTCCCAGGATGCAGTGTAGTCATGAAGCCCCGCTGGGAGGCACCTTCCCAGAGCCCATCAGGAAAAACCTCAAAGGCAGCATCTCACAGCGGTTCCATGGAGACAGTGGTGGCTCCAGCCCAGGCACACTGAGAGAGGAGGGGAGGAGAGAAGGGCACCAGCTGTGGGAGAGGTCAAGGTTGAGCCTCTGCTCCCGCCTGGACTAGCCATGCGAGAGCGGTTCATGCCAATTGCCCTGAGGCACAAGCCCCTCTCCTGGCCTTTAACAGGACAAGGTTTAACCTCAAGGCCCTCTCCTCCCTCTTCGAGAGGACGACCAGCAGGTCTGCTCCGAGCCCAGCTAGGCCTGACCACCCCCATCTCAGTCCTGAGGGTCTTCTCCAGTGGCTGCTGCCCCTCTGGCTCCTGGTCACACAGGGCTTTGCTCCCAAGCCAGTCTCTTTGGGGGCAAAGGGAGAGAGGTGCTCTGATCCAGGATCTGCCACATTTGGCTTGGGCTGTCACTTGTGTCCAAGGAGGAAAAAACACACTTGACGGTGGGTTACCACCAGATGTGGGTGTGGTGACCCTAACCAGGACCCCCAAAGAGTCCATATCCTAATCCCAAGAACCCGTGAGCTATTACCTTACACACAAGAGGCATTTGGGAGATGTGGTTAAGATAGGTATCTTGAGATGGGGAGATAATTCTGGATTGTCTGGGTGGGTCCTTATAGCAGAGGCCACAGGCCCAAAGAGAAGGTGATATGACAACAGAGCAGAGGCAGAAGATGCTGCATAGCTGGATTCAGAGGAGAAGGAGGCCTCGGATGCTGGAGGAAGCCCAGGGCAGAGGCTCTCCCGGAGCCTCCAGAGGGACCAGCCCTGCAGATTCCAGGATGTCAGCCTAGAAAAACTCATGTCGGACTTCTGGCCTCCAGCAGGGTAAGTAAATAAATCTGTGTCGTTTTGAGCCACTAAGCTGTGGTCATGTCTTCCAGTAGCTGTGGGAGGGGGCAGGATACTCTTAGTCCAGCATGAAGGAGGCAGGACTTCATTATCATTTGCCAGGAGTTTGTTATCATTTACCAGGACTTCGTTATCATTTACCAGGACTTCATTATTATTTGCCAGGACTTTGTTATCATTTACCCTGGAGGCTATGACCAGTACGTGGGACAAACAGACACAAGTCTGGACTGCGGATGACGGGCTATAGCGGCTGTGCTTGCACAAACACACGTGTGACCGGCATCTGGGCATCACTGACAGTGAAAACTCCCTCCCAAGACTTCCAAGGATCTAGAACTTGTCTTCATGCACGTTAACTGTTCCACTAAGGATCGTTTAGGTAGCAAGAATTATTAATTATTATTATTAGGTAGCAATAATAATAATAATAATTATTTGTTATTAATAAACAAATTATTAATTAAATTTGTTTAATCAGTTATGTCTTTGTGTCTGTTATAGCCACTAGCTGTGGGGCCTGTGTTGCAGAGACGGTTCCTAATGACACTCCAGATGTGAGCACAAGTCCTCTTCCGAACAAACTGCACACATCTGCAATGTTGTAGGCTGCTTGGACCCCAATAACCTTTCAAAGTATGAACAACTGCCTCTCTCAAGGAGAACCATAACTGATCAGCAGCATGAATTAGCATTCAACTTAACAGCACAACTTCATGCAATACTTCAAAAGGAAAATATATATTATTCAATCACTTTGGCATATCAGCTGATATTACTGACTCGGCGCAGGTTTTATATGTCATTCAGGTCATAACAGAAGATTTTCTTTGCCATGAAGAGTTACTTGCTTTGGGCACTTCTGTGAACAGAACACAGGGAATAGATATCTTCAACAACTTTCAAGATAAATGTTGTGAGGTTGAACTGAATTTGGTAAATTTAGTGACTGTACGTACAGACAGTGCACCTTCCATGACAGGAAAACATGAAGGGTTTATTGCACAGATAAAAAAAGTCTTAACAGATCCAGATGCTCTCACTTCTTTTCATTCTGTCTTGTATCAGCAAAACCTCTGTGCTAAAGCTACTATTTTAAGTGACACTTTGCAACAAATTATAAGTATTGTTAACTGTATTCATGCAAATGCAACGCTGGCATCATCAGTTTTGTAACATGCTAAAGTTGAATCATGAGGTATTCACTGTGGATTTGCCATGTCATTCCAAAGTGCGTTGGCCATCACAGGGACAGGTGTTAGCCAAAATTTTATCTCTGAGAGAACAGATAGTTAAATTTTATGAAGAACAGAATCAGCAATGTGAATTATTGAAAGAGCTCTATAGGAATGCACATTTCTGTGTGATATAAAATCAAAACGACTTGAATATTTCTTTGTAAGTTAAACTAATTCTATATATGATATGTGGCAAAAAATCCAAGCATTTCGTAAGAAACTATCTTTTCTCAAAACAATTCTTCTTCAAAAGGAAATTTCGGATGAACATTTTCCCCAGTTAGCAAAAGTCATTGATGAGCAGGATGATTTGTAGGAATCATTTGAAGAATATGCAGCTGTTATAGACCTATTAATTGGAGAATACAACGTTCCCTGACTTTGAGAATCATGACATCACCCTCAAATTAGCATTTCAGCCTCACCTAGTTGATATCACCAAGGCACCTAAAGTACTACAGATAGAATTGATTGAACTCTCAGCAGATGACATTTTACAGTCATTGTTTTATGCTAAGAGAGATCCAGTTGAAATACGGAAAAATGCAGTAGAATACCCACGACCTCAGCAACATGCTTTCTTGTTTTCAACCACTTATTGCTGCAAATCTGCATTCTCCTACCTAACCCAAATCAAGATGCCCTTAAGGTCACAGATGACTGATGCCCATCTAGAGGATCAACTGAAACTTCGGACCTCCATGCCGAAACCAATATTCAAATGTTTTCCAACAAGAAGCAGATAAAGTCATTAAAACATTAGTTGACTTTAAAATTAACAAATAGTTTTAATTTTTTGAAATTAATAAGTAGTTAAATTTGTACAAAACAATGTACATTTTTAAGTATATCTAACTGAAGTATCTTGAATGTGGCCTTATTTGATTATAGCTAAGTTAATGCGGCTTCCAACATGCAAAGGGTCCCCACCCCTGCCTAGAGCCTCCTCAGGAAGTGGACAAGACCATGCCCTCCAGGGCTCTGAGCACATGCAAAATTCTCCTCTGCCCTCTGCCCACAGGTAAGTTTCCCGTACATTTATATGGGTTGACTTCACGATGTTGAGAAGCTATTTTTGTCCGGGAAGGGACGTGTGTGGATAAAACCATTTTTAAGCCCCACAGTTCTGAATGCAACTGCGCAGAGGTCTACAACTCCCTGCAGCAGGCTCTGTCTCACTGGAATGAGTTTTGAGGCTGAACTCTCTAATTTGTAGAAACAAATGCCCATAAAAATATAGCTGTTTTAAAGAATGCATTCATCAGTTTGCTTAAAATCGAAATTCAATTAAGAGCTAGCAAAATTCTAATGAGCCTAGAATTGTTAGGAAAAAGGAGATGGTGGCATGTTTCTCCTCATCAGAGGAGAAATGGGCTTTTCTGGAGAACACTGACTGCGAGTCCTGCCTCTGCCTGCGCTGCAGGGCCCTGTGCAGACCGTGTCTCTGAGTTAAAGGACAGCTGTGCAGGAGACAGTCCTGTCAATGGTGCCACACGCAGACGGAGAGTTCTGCGCAGTAGCACCACGATGCTGAAAGGCGCACAGGGCAGGGACCCTCAGTCCCGACACTCAGAGTTGTTGGGGCAGCACAAAGTGGACTCACCTGTCCTGGCCAGGGCAAGCTGTTCTGGAACAAGAATATGGTCATGATTTTAGGAAAAAAATGATGATTTGTTTGTTCAGTCGATCCATCCAGCATCTGCCTACGGAGCACCTGCCATGTGCCAAGTGTTTTCCTAGTGCCCGGTAACCAGCTATGGCCTTCCTGTGGTTTACAGTCTAGTGGGGTGCAGACAATAAGTTGATCCTATAACTTAACGATGATAATGAGGGTAGTCATAAGATCATAAAGCAGATACGATGAGTGAGAGGGCCTGGGGGTTGCAGGAGGGGCTCTAGCTCCCCCTGTGTGGGATGCTGGGACCAAGCTCTGGGATGAGGAGTCACTTGCTCAGAGACATGAAGGATGGAAAGAGGGCAGCAGAGTGCAGATATGGGGGGAAGAGCAAGCCAGCCAGGGACAGCACGTGCAAAGGCCCTGAGGTGGGAACTTTGTGGTGAGCATGAGAGCCCTGACCACAACCTCCCACTTTGCCCAAGAACTCAAATCGATGACATTTATTCAGTACCATTTCTTGAGCACTCATTCTGAGCTAATTGTTTCATATACTTTCTATGAATTAATGTAATATAATCCGCCCCTCCCGAGCCCCAGCCTCAGGAAGCAAGCGCTGTCGGCCTCTTGTGCAGACGAAGAGCTCGAGTGCTTTGAGCGGACGTGACTTATCCAGGCGCGACCCACCTTCTGGGCCTCTGGGCTCATCTGGGCCGAGCGCTGGGTTTGACTCAGGTTGTACCAGTAGGAGACGAGCCATGCTGTGCTCAGCAGGGTTGCCCAGCTGAACTCAGCAGTCACTGAGTACAACGCAGGGGTTTGCTTACTGCGCAATGGGGAGACTGAGCCCCTGCCCTCAGGGGGCTTAAAATCCAGGACTGGAGAAGAGTAACAGAAGGTAGAGTCAGAAAAGAATCATAAGAAATGGAAGTGCCCACACTAGGAGCATCTGAAGCAGAAGGGGTACCCCCAGGAACACGCTATGCTCTCGGAGGACTCCAGGGCTGGGGAGGCTTGCTGTGCTTTCGAATCTACAAAGACACTTCAGGAAAGGTGCTTCCTTCCAGCTCGGTTCTCGGGATAGCCTGCTGGCTGGAACCAACTCCACTTCTGTCTTACCCCCTGCACTGGTGATCTACCTGAGAAATATTCCTTTCTTTATATCACAGGAATGGTGAAAATGCATTCTCAGAATGCCTTGAGGAAGGAGAAGCATATAGCATATAGTGTGTGTACAAACATGGCTCTCTGAGTAGAGGTGATAGGTCTCCCTGAGCTTCAGTCATGCTGGGACTGAACGTCATTGAAGTGACAGCAGGTAGATGCCAAGAGCAGGTGAGCCATTCTGAGGAGCTGGACACACCCTTATCAGAGCAGTGCAGGTGGCCCCCGAGTCAGGCAGCATGTCAGAGCCCACTGTGTAGGAAGAGGGACCTTGCACCTGCAGGAACACAGGATGTCACCTCCCCCCATGCCTGCACCCAGCCCTGGGGTCCCTCCATGCCCCACCCACATTTATCATGGAAGACGATCTACACGTCCTCCAGCTGCCCGGGAGGCCTTCCTGGCCACCAAAACTGCACATTCCCTGAGTCGGCCCCAGGGCCTCATGGACCCTGATTTGTCCACATGCTACAGCAGTGAGCAAACTGCCCCCGTCAGCTCTCACCAAAATGTCACAGGATCTTGTGGCAGCTCCACCAGACAGGTTCAGAAAGGATGGGATCCTATGTTCTTTTCCTTCTTGTTTGAGAACTAAACCTGGGGCTCTAACACCAAAGGTCTGTGCTAGGCAGGGGCTTCCCTTGAGACAGAGAGCCTGGGCCAGGGCACCTACAGCCTCAGACAGAACCAGCGTCCACTGATCAGCACAGTGGGTGCAGGTCTGACACTGAGGCAGGAGCAGGCACGAGGCAGGCAGAGTTGGAAGGAGATTTCCGTGGGATGCCAGAACCTTCCAAGAGCCCAGCTTCCCTCTGATCAGTCCCTCTCCCTAGTTGGATGCATTATCGAGGAGGAGGCCCTCCCCACCTAGCCCCACGAGAGCATCTCGCTTCTCTCCACGATAATTTATACTTGCAATTTTGGCCTTGGTCAATAAAAGCACTGGAGAAGATTTACCCATTCAATTTCAGCAGGAGGGGCAGGCACACGCAGGCAGGCGTCTGTGCAGAGCTTCGTGTGGGCTCCTGCAAAGGGAAGCAAAGCCATCAGAGGAAATATTTGCACGCCGAAGTAGGTCAGCAGTTTCCTTGTCCCCGTGGGATTTGTGTTAGCAAGTTTGCAAGTGGAAAATGCATTCAGAACTGCCAGTCCCTTACAGCCCTCAATGGGAAGTGGGATGTTAATCCTGTTGCTATTTTAAAACTTGTCTCAGGGTTGGGAGTAACTGAAATCGTTTTGGGCTTAATTTTGCAGGAGGAAGTAGCAAAGCGTGACAGGAGGGGCAGGGGAACTGCGGCCAAGGAGATGTGGCCCAAGAGGACAGCTGGGGCTCAGGCTGGGCGGATGTGGGGAGCCAGGGATAGAGGGGACACTCTGAGTGCATGCGCAGCTTGGGACAGCTCTCCAGCGCCGGGTGCTGTCGGGAGGGACTGCTGTGGATGGGGAGGAGAGACACGGAGCACAGGCTGTCATCACAGCCCCCCGGGGCCTGACTAGGAAGTAGCCCCAAGTAGCCCTAGTAGTTGCTGGGTGACTGCTGTCCCATGTGTGATGTTATGGCCTTGATGCCTGCCCTGTCAGGCTCTGCATGTGGCCGGCCACCCTTGTCCCTGTTCCCTTCTCCTCGGGGCCTGGGCAGTGGAGGCCACGGCGTGGAGGAGGAACTGGGCCTGAGGGGGTGTGCTCAGAGGCACGTGGCCAGCCCGCAAGCAGAAACCCAAGGCTGACCCTATGGGCTCCTGCAGCACAGACCTGCAGCACACACACGTGCACACACACAAATGCACACTCACAGGCAGTCATTCGTACCCACACAGAAAAACATTTGCGCACTCAGACACACACACACACACTCTCTCACCCTCACCCTCACACCCATGGGCACGTGTGCTCACGCCTGGTCTGGATCTGTCCCCAGCTTGCACTGGCACAGCCTGTGCCCGGCTCACTGGCTCTTGCGGATCCTCCCTGCGAGGGAGGCATGAGGTGGGCAGCCCGGGCCACCTGGGGTGTCCTGGCACTGCCTGGGCCTGGCTTCCAGGAAGGCCACAGCTCTGTCCAGACAGCTGCCTCCTCCCTGGCATGGGCCTCTTCCCCAGTGAGAGCTCATTAACTTGTTTTCCACAGTATTCTGTGTCCCGGTCACCAGTCCTGGGGCTGGACGCTGCCCAGGGCCAACTATGCCGTGTGGAGGAGGCAGAGAGCAGGGCAGTGGCAGCACAGCCGCCAGGGTGGCACTTCTGTGTGGGGCAGTGTTCCTGCTCTTGTCACCAACTGTCACTTCCTGTCACCTCTGCGTGTCCTGTGGGCTGCTCTGGGTGCAGGCCCAGGTGTAGCCTGCTAGAAACCCAGTGGTGTCCAGGCTAGACCCCGGCCGGGCCAGGGCACTCCCGATTTCATGCTCACTGAGAGAGCCGCACAGGCCGCCCGTCGCTGGGGCCGCAACACCATCTCTGCTGCAAACTGCGGCTGCTGAGATCCCTAAGGGAGTTCATTTTTATTGAGCGAGGTATTTTTTTTTAATGCTTATAAAAAAGTTCCGTAACATGGAGCAAATTAGAGTTGATTTTCGGCTGTGACTGCTGCCTGCACAGAGCTGTCTAGCTCCTCAGAAACAGTTCCTATTACTCCTGACACGGGCACTGCTGGTTCTCACTGGACCCTCAGTGCTGGGGGCTGTCCCCTGGGGGGCATCAGGGATCAGTTAGCTGTCCTAGACTGCAAGTTCTACTGACATCGTGACCTGCTACTTCTTCCTCTGCCTATGGCTCAGAAAATGGAGAAAGATTAATTTTCCAACCCTGTATTCTCCTAGGTTCGGGGTTTGCGGGGATGCAGGTGGTGGGGTAGAAAGTGCCTCCCTCTTTCCTTCTTATACGTGTATTTATATTCATTCAGTCACTCAGTGTGAGTCACTGAGGCTCCGCTACACGCAGAAGCCGTGCTAGGCGCCGGGGTTCCCGGTAAACGCGGAGTCTGCGCATCAGAAGTCTTAGTGAGCTGCTTGCAGGATAAGATCCGGTTTCAGGATAGAGTTTTGGGGGCACACTCTACATTGCGGCAGGGGCCCAGGCCGTCTTCCCTGAGGAAACCAGAGACAATAAGCCACAGCCAGGCCAGAGCTCCGGGGAGCCTCTGACAGGGAGGCCCCTCCCCACCTGCCCCTGCATTCCGGAGGCTCTCGGCCAGCAACGCTGGCACAGCTGTAGTTCAAGATGCCCTCAGAGCCGCTGCGCCTGGGAATGGCTCCCACACCCAGCTGCTTGCTTCTGGCACGGCCAGGGAGAACGTCGGGGCTCTGCCGCTGCTGCTCTGGGGCCTCCCTCACAGCATGGCTGCAGGCAGGTGGCTCCTGTTCACGTGGGGCTGGACTCAGCCTCGCGCCAGGCTAAGCGTCCTGGGAGGGAGCCACTTTCGCCCGGGGGCATCGAGACGCTGCTGCCCACTGGCACTGGCCTCTCCAGGGGCAACATGATCACCAGCCCCCGGAGTCTTTGTGAAAGTTCGAGGAGGTGATGCAGTCATTCCTCCCACCTGCCGGTTGACACGCCCTCTCTAATAAACCTTTTCTTCCTCGATAATCCTCCTTGTCTTGGTAATTGGCTTTTTCTGCAGCAAGCAACAGAGAGAACCCCTCCTCCTTGTGGGCTTGTTAGGGAGTCAAGAGCGTCACCTGCAGTTCAAAGACGAAGTGGAGGCAGGGCTCCCAGCACTTGGCAGAGGAGGGTCCCCTTCCTTCTTCCAGCCTCTGACCAAGTCCCTCCCCTCCTTGAGAGCAAGGCAGGCACCTGTGGTGCCCTGGGCAGGATGCAGAGCCCCGGGCACCCCCAGAAGGCCCTGAGGGGAAGCTGCTTCCCAGGAGGGACAGGAAAGGGGGACCCTCTCTCCCAACCCTTCCCCAGTCCCACAGCCAGGGGTGCTGGATCGGAGGGGCTGGAACAGAGGAGGTCTCCCCCAGGCGTGCGTGGATGGGAAGACAGAGAGGTCTGTCACAGGGGCTCCAAGGCCCCCAGTGGATGCCCTAAACCGTTGAGGGCATCAAGTCCTACGCAGACTATGGTTTTTCCTACACATACGTACATACCTATGATAACGTTTAGTTTGTAAATCAGGCACAGTAAGAGATTAAAAACAATAACTAATAATAAAATAGAACAGTTATAACAAAATACTGTCATAAAAGTTACGTGAATGTGCTCCATCTCTCCCAAAATATCTTGCTGTATGTGATATTTCAGCCACAGTTGACCACAGGTAAGTGAAACCGCAGGTAAGGGGGACCACTATAGCCTCAGACTCTTGTCACAATGTGTGACAGATCAGTCCCTGCTGAGCACCAGTGGAACAGGCATAGAATGGAGAATCACCTGCTCCCCACCCTGGGGAGCTGATCTAGCAGAGGGCCCTGTCTCGGAATCAGAAGGATTAGGTAGGGTCCGCGTGAGGCCTGAGCAAGGCCCCTCCTATGCCATGACTCTATGCACAGGGGGACAGGGTGGGAAGGGAAGGGTCTCTGCTCCCTGAGCTCAGGCCACCCGCTGCAGCTTCTCTGAGGGCCCGTCAAGGCTGTGATACCTGGTCAGGGCCTGGGTTCCTCCTGGACGCTGCAGCCCTCAGATTGGACGCCTGCTGTCAGCTCCTTAGATCTAGGCCTCCCGGCTCTGACCCTGAAACATGGCGCTGTGGGCCCCAGGCAGAGTGGGGGCCGTGTGCCTCCTGCGCTCCGGGTTGGGCCCTCTCCCCAGTCCTGAGCCCAGACTTGAGGTGCTCAGGGACTGACCTCTCCCCTGCTTCTTCCAGCAAGCATGGCAGGTGCCATGGAGACCAGCTCTATCCTACAAAGCCCCCATGCCCGAGCCAGGGGCCTGCAGGGCCACAGGACAGTGGAGCTCCCAATGGGCTCCTACACTGGGCCTGGCCCAGTAATTAGACCCTGGACAGAAAGCCCCAGGAGACTGGCCAGTGTTTGACATCTTAGGGGATAAAAAGCAGCAAACACTATCGTTGTTTATTTCCCTCAAATATACAAAAAATGAAATGCATTGGCACATGAGGGCTGCAGAGTTTTACGTGTCCCACGTGCCCCTCCTAATCAGGTGCTTGTGTTTTGCTGTGGGGAGCAGTCTGTGCTCGTTAGGAGATGGCCAAGAGCCAGCTCAGCGGCTCAGCCCCCACGCGGCTGTTGGAGCAATGGGCAGGTGGCCAGGCGTTTGCTCTGCAGCCGCTTCTCTCTGACTCTTCCGTCCAATCAAGAACTTTCCGTTCAACCCATACAGCGTCTCTGAGCAAGGCTGACCCACGAAGGCCTTGCTGCCCCTAGAGGTCACGTCGCCAGTGCTCAGGGCTCCACCTTTGAAGTCCCTTCTTTTAGCTCGAGATTTTGCTCCTTCCCCTCTGTCGTTGTTGGTGGGAATCTGGCCCAGGCCCGACACATTTCCCCGCAGGGGCCTTAAGTGAGCTTGTCTGGAGCAGAGGACTGAGTGGGACCCGGAGGAAGCGCAGCGTTCCCAGGATCGGGTGCCTCTTCCTGCGGCATTGTGGCAGGTGCTCCATCCGACATGCCCTGGCATGGGTCCTCCGCCTGCTCTGCACGTGACAGTGATGATTCCTCCTCAGAACCGGTCAGGTCCTCCCTGTCCTCCAGTACCCAAGATGAGGCACTGTCTGGGATTACGCTCCATTAACTGTGACCTACCAGACTCCATGGTGTGGGTCTCGGGGGTTTGAGGGGGCTCTCAGCCACCAGGAGGTGACCCACTGGCTCTGGGACCATCAGGCCACCGATGGTGGAAGGGAAAGTGCCTGGTGCAGGTAGCTGTGTGGGCAGTGCCTGCCCAGGGTGTGGTGGCTTCAGGGAGCACATGCCCCCACTGGACGGCAAACCCAGCTTCCAGCTGCCTTCACTCCATGGCAGTCATGGCTGTGGTGACACTGACACCCAGAAGAAGAGAACATGTGGCCTCTGTCCCCCGGGGCCTCTGTCTTGTCGGGGAGTGGGTGCTTCAGGTGTTGGCGGGGCCCAGAGGGGAGCCTGTAGCTTCACTCCAGCGGTCATTGCCCCACCCATGGCCCAAGGATTGGCACTGGGTCCCTCTGCTGCTGCAACAGCACACACTACTCCCTGATTCCAGAGCTGAGAGACCTGAAATGCGTCTCATCAGGCTGAAGGTTCCCGGGGAGGATCCCTTTTCTCTCGGAGAGGCTACCTGCACTCGGCCAGTGTCCCTGGGTCACTCCAGAAGCCGCGTCATTAGGCAGAGTCTGTGGCTCTGCAGTCAGATCTCTCCCAGGACACTTGTCACTGCTCTTGGCTCATTGCACTCCTCCAGCAAAATCTCCCCATCCCCAAACCTTAATTTAATCGCATCTGCAAAGTCCCTTTTACCGAGCAAGGCGCGCTGTTCACAGACTCCTCAGGCTCCTGTGTGGACAAGGCTGGGGCCGTCATTCCCCGACCACAAGCATCCTTTGGCCTCGGGGGACTGACCAGCTCCGTGTGGGATGCTGGGTCCTGGCGGATGCCACGGCCTCTCTCCAGTCAGTTCTCCCTCTGCACTCACAGAATGTCCAGCCCAAAAAGTCCCTCCGAGGACACCCACTGTCCTAAAGAGAAAGCCCACCCCCCGTGCGGCCCACCCCTGCAGGCTTCACCATCTCCCTCTGGGCTCTAGCCTCTCGCCATCCCAGATTCCGCAAACCCTCTCAGGCCAATGTCCCACCTGCTTCTGGCTCTACATGGAGTCACAAGGGGTCCCTGCATTGCACTTTTCAGGGGACCCCTCACTTCCCATTGCTCCATGAGACTTCAGGGTCTGATGTGGCCAGGTGCAGGTGCTGGTCTTGGACTAACAGCCTCAGGAGGAGGACAAGGCTGGCCGCCAGCCTGCAGCCCTTGCCTCATGCCTCTGCCCACAGTGTGCGTGTCTGTGTGTGCCCAAGTGTGTCTGCATATGTGCGTCTCTGTGTAAACGTGAGTGTGTCTGTGTGTATGTTTATATGTGTATGTGTGTCTGTGTGCGACTCTGTGTCTCCGTGTCTGTCTGTATGTTTATGTGTGTGTGTCTGTGTCTATTTGTGTGTGTCTGTGGGCTCACAGGACAGTTAGAAGCCACAGCTCCACACTGTTTCCTGTCTGGTCTTTTGCTGGGGCCACGGGGAGGTCAGTGTCCTGGAGAACATGTCCCAGGCACCTCTGAGTCACAGCGCCACTTCCGCATCCCCCCTGCCCACAGTGGGGAGCCCAGGTGCCCACAGACCCGGCCCACGGCCTGACTCACCCACCTGCCGTCTCCAGCTGGACTGTCTCCTGGGAAGGGCAGCTGAGAACAGAAGGGTGCCGGTCCAGGGTCTCTCTGGACCTCACGTGCAGCCTGCTGAGTGGCCTGGGCAGCCCCTTCCCTCGCTGGACAGGAGTCCCCAGGCCCTGTCTGTCTGAGGCCCAGACTTCTGGGAAGGGCCCATGAGGCTGGGAGGCCCAAGGCCCGAGCCCCGGCTGGGGCTGGCTAGTGTGAGTCAGTGACATTTCACTGTGGTCTTGGTCTGAGTTTGCAAACACTGTGCCTGTTTCTCCCTGGGTAAAATACCTCTTCAAGTCTGCGGTCCACTCTCCTATCGGGGTCCTTTCCTGATTCTCACTGATTTATAGAAATTCAGTACATATTCCTGAGGCTAATGCTTGTTAGTGATGTCCTTAGTGAATATCTTCTCATTTTTACCTTCTCTTTCACTTTCTTTCAGGTGATTTTTGAGTAACAGTTTTTTAAAAAACATATTCAAATTTTATCAGACTCTTAAAGGTAGAGCTTCTTATAGTGTATTTAAGAAATCCCTCCTGCTCCGAGGCCACAAATTGTTCACCTACATTTTCTAGGCAAAGTTGTTCAGAAAAACCCTCACACAGGCCTTGACGCATCTGGGGCTGGTTTTGTGCATGTTGGCAAGTAGGGATCCTGTTTCTTTTCTCCATACAGAAAACCATTTCCCACACCCGGTGATTACTCTGTTCTTGTGGGGAGGGAAACCCCACAGGGGAACAGAGCAGGAGGGCCCAAGAGAGGGACAAGTGAGCGCCCAGCCCAGACACCCACCCTGGGTGGGGCCCTGACGTCTGGAAGTTATGAAATTTTCCAGTATGGGATTGATTTCAATCCACTCTAATCTGAAGAGTAAATGTCAAGAAGCCCTCGCTTCTGGGGTGAGTGTGCAGTTTGCACAATCAGCTAAATGCCATCGGCGCCAGATGTTGGGGGTTTTATGTTTCCTTTCACTGCAAAGCCCCAGGCAGGCAGGTGTGGGCATGAAGATGAAGAAGGATGTGCATGTGTGTGTAAGAACATGTGTGCACTTCTCTGTGTGTGTCTTATGCGTGTCTCTGTGTGCATGTGTGACTGCATGTGTGCGATGCATGCATGCATGTATCCACGAACATGTGTGCATGTGCCTTTAGTGTGTATATGTGCACACATGTGTAGCTGTGTCTTTATGTGCATGTGTGTGTGCATATGTCACTGTCTCTGGGTGTATGTGTGCAGTACATATATGCACATGTGTGCAACGTATGCCTTTAGTGTGTATATGTACGTGCATACACACATGTGCCTACATGTCTTTGTGTGCACATGTGCATATATATTCCTGTGTGCATATATTATGTGTGCAGTGCATATATGCATATATGTATGTGTGCATGTGAGCACATGTCTGTATGTGTATTTGTGCATGTGGGCACACGTGTGTCTGTGCATGCACATGAGTGTATGCATGAGTCTGTGTGTGTGATGGGCTGGGTTGGCAAGGTGAGGATAAGCGCGTGCTGTGACAGGCTCCATGCGGCCCCTTCCAGGAGGGTAGGGAGACTTCCCCCACCTTTTGTGCCAAGGAAGTGGGTGAAGGTGGGAGGCAGAGTGCAGATGGCAGGGACAGCCTTGGCTTGTGGTGTCTGCTGAGGGGATAGGGGGCATCTGCTGCCAAAGCCAAGCTCTTTTCCCTTTGGAGGCAGATTCTCTATCCCAAGCCAGAGTTCAGTTCTAAGGAAGCTCACCCTGGGCTTTGGGTCCAGAACCTTCTGTTTTAGGGTAGGGCCAGGAGCTCCAGGTCTGGGGACAAAACATCTGCATGTAGCCCCCTGTCTCACACAGGTGTGGTGGGGCCTTACCCTGTGCCTTCCCAGACTCCACGGGCCCAGGTGCACATCAGTGACTGTGGCTCCACCTGCTGGCTCCCGTCAGCCAGCCTGGGGTTGGAGTCCAGGGCCACCACTTCCAGCTAGGGGGACTCGGATCTCCCTTGGATCTCCCTAGCCTCCGATCCCTCCTTTCTCCATGGGACAATAGCCCCTGTCACACAGGGTGGCTTGGGGTGTGTCGTGGGTCCTGGGCATCTGGCTTTTACTCCACCCAGAAACCCCAAAGTGAATCAGGGGGAGAGAAGGCAGGTCTGAGGCGATGGTCTTGGGCCCACAGTCGTTCGCTTGGTCTTAATTAAATCAAACCCCCCTCCCGCAGAAAGTCCCTCTCCACACTCAGAGGAGGCAGAGAGGCTGGAAGTGCCTCTTAATGAACTATTTACTGTGAAAAGCCTTTCACCTTCCAAGCAGCAGTCTTGGAATTAAACCTGGCATTTGAATGCAATAATGAAGAGAGGGGAGCTCCTTGGTTAGCCAGCAGGACACTATGAAAATCCAATTAAGTTGTGCATTTTAATTCCCTTGTCTGCCTGGGCTCATTGCTGGAGGAAGGCGCGAGAACGTGCAGTTCTCTGCGGTTTATCTGCACAGCCCAGAGGCAGGTGTTTTACCCACTGATGATAAAACCCAACAAAGCTGCGACCAAACAGGATCAAAATGACAAGTTATTAAAAATGAGCATCTTTAATTCCAATCTTGCAATAATATAGACAGAAAGTGCTGGAACAAAGAGATTAGTTTGTACAAAAAGGGAATTAATTGTATTTAGGGTCCTCTCGCTAGCAGACCCCAGGGCAGGGAAAGTCTGTCGTCACCCCACAGGACCGTACCGTGGGATGATGTGGCCCCAAGAGAAGGAGCCCGGCTGGGGACCCCCCTGTTGGTTTAGCAAAGAAACCAGCCTGGATCTTTGGAATCTGAAAGCACCAGGGCCTCACGTCACGAGATCAGAGTGTTCACCCTGAAGTCGAAGTGTGTGGCCTGTGCAGACCTGGGCACAGGGGTAAACAGATTTGTTGATAACCCAGGAAACGTGAAAATGAACGATACCACAGCTTTGTACTTTTCTGGGCTCAGCTGTGCTGTGGAACGTGCTCTCACTGGCGAGGGAGGCATCTCTGCGAGGGACGCGGCACATCCGTTCTCATGTGGACTCCCCTTGTTTGGGGGAGGCGGGGTGATCCAGTGCTCCCAGCCCGACATCACTTCCCAAAAGGAGCCAACTCCCAGAAAGCGTGTTCTGTGTAGGGGCCTCCCAGCTATGTTTTTTGCATCAATACATTCTCACTACTTTCTTTATTTCTGAAATCTCTTGAAACTCCTACTCTACTAACGGCTGATGTCTCCATTGGAACTGTCCTCTCTGATACTGTGGGCTTATTTCTTTTTTGGGGGGAGAGAGTCTCACTCTGTTGCCCAGGCTAGAGTGAGTGCCGTGGCGTCAGCCTAGCTCATAGCAACCTCAAACTCCTGGGCTTCAGCGATCCTCCTGCCTCAGCCTCCCGAGTAGCTGGGACTACAGGCATGCTCCACCATGCCCGGCTAATTTTTTCTATGTATTTTTAGTTGGCCAATTAATTTCTTTCTATTTTTTAGTAGAGACGGGGGGGTCTCAATCTTGCTCAGGCTAGTCTCGAACTCCTGACCTTGAGTGATCATCCTGCCTCGGCCTCCCAGAGTGCTAGGATTACAGGCGTGAGCCACTGCGCCCGGCCAATGATTGCATTTCAGTTGCGTATAGAAATGCTAGAAGCAAACAGGCGTCTGCAGTCTTCCATCACGAACTGCAGATATTGACGTTCAATCAGTCGTCACTCACACTTACTTGCTTTGCAACCCAATATGCACAACCAATATTTTGGACCAGTTCTCCTAGAGACAGGAAGACAAAGGCCAACATATTATCAGTGACCTCTGGGTGGTGGCTCTTTGCATAATTTGATGTTGATGTTTGTGACTATATTCTAAGTTTTCTGCATTGAGCAGAGACTGTTTTGAAGTTGAAAGAAAGGTACAAAAATAAGGAGGAAGAAAGGGAGAGAAAAGGAGGAGGAAGGGAAGGGAGTCAAGCCCCCACCCCACCTGGATCTTGGTCTTCCTAGGGGAATGGGCACATCTGCATCAGTTCACTTCTCAGAACTTCGGGAGCCAAAACAGGTCCTGTCCTGGCTTGAACTAACATTCAGATTTAACATCTGATAGTAAAATGGAAACAGTACATTATAACTGCAAGATAATATTTTTAATAACCATAGATTTTATCACCCAATAACCTGGGACTTTTGGGGCAAAACATGTCCCAAGTAACCAGAGAATTCTTTCTGAGAGAGCTGTCACCTGAAGGATATGCCTGCCCTAGGCACTGCTGGAGTCCCTGGGGACCTTAGGCTCCTGCGGCTTCACTCCTCATTCCCTGGGATTGACAGGACTATTGCTGCCCTGGGCCACGTGCTGACCTGACATGCCTTTAGAGTCCTCTGGGACTAGATTGGGCAGATTAACAAGGTATCTTAAAACACAAAATGAATTTATACTAACGGAGCAACATGTGCTGAAATTTACACAGAGGAGTGGAGTCATGTGACCTAAAAGAGCATGGTTTTATCCTAGCCCTACAGGAAGCAAGCAGTGTTTCTTAAATTTGGGGCACTTCTCTTCCCACTGTCCAGTGGCTATTGCTCCTCTCACTTTCCTGGAGGAGCCACAGCTGCTGGGCTCTAAGATTCTGACAGCTCGGCCATTTGACAGTGGGAAGTCTGACTGTCTAGGACCCTGTCTTGGCGTGCCATTCACTTACCTCGTGATCTGGAGCAGGGTGCTTCGCCTTCCCACGCTGAGGTTGTCTCATTACGTGAAAGTTAGCATCTCACACCCGGAGTGTTGCAAAAATAAAAACCTGACATTATCAGTGTGGATCCATTCACAGAATAGATACATAAATCATGTTATAATTTCTAGTTAAATACAATATGAAAATGAATGAGCTAGTATTTATGAATCAACATAGATAATCTAAAAACAAAATAGAGTGACATCAGCAAGCTGGTGAACTAGGAAGCCTATCTTGGCTGAACATGCTTTTCTTACTAAGCTTAATCATTTCAAGCTTTTGATTGAAAGTGAGAGAGATGTGACTCTTCCGCCCATTTGATCATTTAAAGGCCATTGTAACATCATTAACTGGACTAATTTCAATATTGTCGTGTCTCAGGAAATAGGCCCAAGAAGAGGGAGACAGCTGGGGAATCGGCCGATTGGTGGAACGATCAGAACACACACAGCACATATCAGCTAGGTTCATTGTATTATATGAGCATGGTTTGTGGCGCCCCAACACAATCACAGTGGTCACATCAAAGATCGCTGACCACAGATCACCATCACAGATATAATAATAATGACAACATTTAAAATAGTGTGAGAATTGCCAAAATTCAAGATGCTCCCTTTGATTTTAGCATCTGACAGTTTGATTATAATGTGCCTCCGTGTAGGTCTCTGGCTTTATCCTAGTTGAGCTTCTTAAACTTGTATGTTCATCTCTTTGTGCAAATTTGGGGAGTTTTCAGACATTATTTCTTCAATAGGCTTCCTCCCCCTTTCTCTGTTCTGGAACTCCCGTCATGTGTGCACAGGCATGCCTTGTGTTGTTGTGCTTGTCTTTATTGCATTTTGCAGAACTTGCGGGTTTTGTTTTGTTTTGTTTTGTTACAGATTGGAGGTTTGTGGCACCCCTGCATCAGGCAAGTCTATTGGTGCCGCTTTGCCAACAGTGTGTGCTCACTTTGTGTTTCTGTGTCCACAAATATGTACAATTATTATGCATCAATAAAAATATAAAATAATAAAGGCATTGCAGAGTGTCTTCCTTCCAAACAGTAACTTTACAGTGGAGAAAACTGGCAAGCTCTCTCTCTGCCAAGTGGCCGCGGTCGACAGCAGTGATGTCACGTGGACTGCATGGGTCCCTGACACGACGTGCATGCTGAGAAGGGCACTCACCTCCGGGTCCTCCTCCCAACCCACAGCCCCAGCCAAGCCATGAGAAAAACATTGGACAAATCCCAAATGAGGGACGTTCTACACAATACCTGGCCAGGCCTCCTCAAAACTGTCAAGGTCATAAAAATAAGGCAAGTCTGCGAACATGTCACAGCGGTGAGGATCCCAGGAGACACGGGGACCAAATATCATTTTGAACTTTGGGTGGGGTTCTGAGACAGAAAGGAACGTTAGGGAAAACCAAGGAAAGCCCAACAAAATTTGGACTTTAGTTACTACTTAGTATTAATATTGGTTCATTAATTGTGACAATGTACCACATAATGTGAGATGGGAGGAACAGGGGAAGTTCTGTACTAGCCTAACAATTTTTCCATAGATCTAAAACTATGTTTATTTTAAAATATAAAGTTTATTTTAAAATAAAGTTTATTTAGAAAAATTAAACAATAAAGGCAAGGCTCCCTGATATCAATAAACTGGGTAAAAATGCATTTATTAATGATCAGGGCAAGGACCTCCCCCAACACACGCATGCACATGCACACACATGCGTGAACACACACTAACCCAAGCACAGCTCATCCAGGGAGAGAGGCCCAGGACTGACTCTGACATACAATGAACAGAATCCAAAAGCAATTACACCGCCAAGTATTATGCCGATACAATTATTAAAACTGCAAGTCAAAAACAGTTAATGGAATAATTAAGATAGATTGACCTAAAAACTGATTTTAAATTAACCTGACACTATCTACGTAATTACTCTCTCCTGTGATTTAGTCTCTCATTAAAATCACATTTCATTGGGAGAAATGATACATTTTGCACCACGATTGGGAAGAACAAGCCATATTCACCTCCCACTTATTGGAGGAGGTAGAGGGGAGTGAATTTCCTGCCGCCCCAGGCGCAGCGTGGTGTGCCTCTGCAACAAACCACGCTCTGCCCTAGCCCGACACTTGGGAAATGGGAAACGATTGGAACCTGTTAAAACTGCATCAACCAAGGACCCCAAGTGGTGCCCATGTGGGTGTCTATGAGCTCCCCTGAGGGGAGGGCTGGGTGGGTGGGGGAAGAGAAGTGAGCACCCCCGCCCGAGACACCAGGCGACCAGTAACACGTCTGAGGGTGAGGACACCGAGACCAAGGAAGGACAGGGGCTGTTCCAAGGCAAACATTAGGCACCAAGCGGGGCAGAGGGGGGGTCAGCTGTTTGCAGCCTAAGGCTTTTCCCTGCCCAGCGCCAGCTCCTTTCAGCACAAGATTTCCTGCCATACTCCAGATGACATGAACTCCTGGAGGGTTCCTGTCCACACACATGTGTTGGATTACACCTGGTTGTCTCAGCGTGAGGGCAGACTGTCCTCGTGTCCCTACACAAGACTCTGGTGCCATGTGCCCACGCTGGGGAGGCACTCACAGGGTCCCCCTGCTGGAGGCAGGTCCTGGCCACCCTCCCTGCAAGCCAGGTGTGTGATCCCAGCCGGATCTGGAACAAGGGGTCACCACAGCTCAGGACTCCCCGCTTCATTTTCAGCTCTTGGAGTTACCTCGATAACGTTTTAGAAATGGGTATCCGCTTGGCATTTTTGTAACATAAAGAATTTTCCCCTCTAAAATTATTCAGATTCAGTAAAAACATATTATTAGGATGCTCAGGAAAGCACAGGAGACTACAGAATGATCTGTTACTTGGAGGGGTTTAAAATCCTAGTGAAGAGAACTCACCCTGTCACTCGCTCATCCTCTTAGCGTGGGGGCAACGCAAAGTGGGAACTGGCTGCACCTTTATTGATCCCTCTGATTTCTCCGGAACTCTCTCTCTCTGTGCTCTGCGGGGACTGTAAGTGACGGTCACCAGGTAACTGAGATGGTGAAAGTGAGGGAGGAAGAGGAGAGAACGGAGTTGAGGACAACCTAGGCTGAGTCTGGCCCGGGACCACCAGGGAGCAGACACCACAGCCTTGTCTCCGGGGGACGGGAAACTAGCCAGGGCCACTGCCGGGCCCTCTGCAGGCACAGCAATAAGGGTCACAGCGAACGCAGTTCTGAGGGTTGAAGAGAAGTCACGGGAGGTGGAGGTGCCACTGCCAGCCCATTTGGAAGCATCGCTGCTGTGGCGACACAGGCACTTTCCAGAGCGAGGAAGACCATTCTCTTGGTTCCCCGGGACCTTGAATGCCGTGTGTTCTGCGGGCAGTCTTGGGGCCTTCAGCCTTTGGGGTGAAAATGGAAAGAACCAGGCTCAATCCGTAGTTTTGAATGAGTCAAAACAACGCGGTTGGGATGACCAGTGTCCGCTGCTCTGGGGCTGTGGGGGCCGAGGGCCCCTCCTCACCGGGGACTTTGCGAAGAGGGCAGCAAAGCTTCTCTGCCACGTCTGCACTCAGCAGCAAAGCTCCTGGCCTGGTGGCTGGAAGGCGAGACTGCTGCCTCACACAAGTCCCTTCTCCTTGTTTCCCCGTTTTTCTACAAGAGGGTTGAAGCGAAAAGTCCTACTCTTAGATCAATAATAAGCAGGGGCTATTGATTAACCCTTTACTGTATTCCAGTTCTACTCTCAGTGCATTATGTATACTCTCTTGCATAATTCTCTCGACAGTCCAAAAAGGTAGCTACTTCTATGAGCCATCTTTTATTAAAGAGCAGACCAGGCACAGAGATGTTAGGTAGCTTTCTGAAGGTCACACAGCTACTTTGAGTTAGAACCAGACAGCGCACCAAGGCCATCTGGCCCCCTTGGGCTTTAATCACAGTGCCGTGTGGACACCCTCTCCATCGAGACCGTCTGCGTGGGGTCCCCACCCCTCACCCTGCTCCGCTTGGAAGTGAAGTAGCTTCCAGGAGACACAGGGTTCCTGCCTCCCCGGCTGGCCCCACACAGCCCTGAGACCTCCACCACCTGCCTGCAGGTGCAGGTTTCAGCAGCCCGAACTCTTCCTGTTCCGTTCCCCAGCTTTGTCTTAACTCACGTGCAATAAAATCCACTCATTTTGACAATTGTATACAGTCATGTAACAACCGCTTCAGTTATGATATAGAACATTTCATTCCCCTGCCCCCTGCAGATTCTCTCCTCCAATCCCCAGCTCAGACAGGGTTTCTGTCGTTGTAGCTTTGCCTTTCTGAAAGTTCAAAGAAATGGTATCATATTGGGGTCCTGGGAGGCTGAGGCAACTAGAGCAGACGTGGAAGACCCCCAGAGGAGAGAGGGCTGCAGCAAGAGAGAGCGTCACATGTTGAGTAATTTCGAATTGGTCTTGGACGTTAAGATGTAGTGTTGTGGGCATTCTAGATTCTGTCATTTTCCACCAGCGATGGGTGTTTCTTTGGGTTTAGCGGGCAGTGGTCTTCTCCAGGCTTGAACTGCACACTTCGTTCCTGGCGGCAGCTGCAGCCTGAATTCAGACCTTCTGCCTTTCGCTGGGCGCTGAGCTGCTTTCATCTGCTCTGTGTGCGGTTCAGAGTCAGCCAGAAAGATGAGCACACAGGTTTGGAGGGTCCCCTTTGTAATCCTCCCCCTTCCGGACATCCCCTCACTCTTCTGTGGCTGCAGCTTCCTGTTTCCTCTTGCTGGCTCTCCAGGCCAGGAAGGCTGCGGTTTTCCCCGGAGCAGGGTCCCCAACCTATGGTGAGTTGTATAATTATTTCATTATATATTACAATATAATAATAATAGAAATAAAGTGCACAGTACATGTAATGTGCTTGAATCATCCAAAGCCATCCTCTCCTCCCTGGTCTCTGGAAAAATTGTCTTCCATGAAATTGGTCCCTGGTGCCAAAAAGGTTGGGGACCACTGCCCCAGAGGACCCCACCTCCTCATGCACTGCCATGATGCACGTGGCCCCAGGCTAACCGCCACACACACACACACACACACACACACACACACAAAACCAAGAATTCACTTAATGCAACTCCCTTCTCCAAGGTGTATGCCCCCAGAACCCGCTGTTGCGTTCCCGCCAATGCCTGCAAGCGGCTCTTTTTCTGAGTTGTGTACAGATTTTGTAGCTGTTTTCTATGAGGGAAAGACTTTGGTGTGATCTTACAAAATCATTACAGGAAACAGAACCAGCAATTACCCGTCCACTTTTAGAACTGACTTGTGCACGAACCTTGCTTCCTTTGAGTCACACTTGGAAAAAAAGAGTATGTTTTGTCTTCACAAAGGTCATGGTGGCTTCACTGCAAAGAAACTTGAGAAACAGATTATTGTCTTAAATCGAGCACAACTGTAGCATGGCGAAGAACCCCTGGATAGCCATGGGTTTGTAGATGCGGGATAAGAAGTGGCTACTACACAAGCAAGAGAGACAGAGACTGAGAGACACACAGAGACATACAGAGACAGACAGAAGGTCTGGCAGGCCCGGTCTACTTGCAAGGCCCTGTTCTAGGCACAAGGGCTGCTTGCTCTTCCCTGCCAGCCCTCTCCCATCCTGCCTTCAGCGTCCTCAGGAAAATGGAAACCCTTTCCCTCTCGCACTGGCCCTCTGCAGAGCAGCCTTCCCAGGGACCCTGCACCTCTCTGCTGCTCTAGCCCGGCTGCACCGGCTCCCTGTTGAGCTGCTGCAGAGCCTCCCATGGGCCCAACCCCAGGCTCAGCCCCCACGCTCCACACACACAGGGGCTTTCCCCATGGACGTGGTGTCCACTGGCCCCTCCCTCCAGCGTCTCAGGATTCGTCTGATCCCTCTAGCCTGTGCCATGTGTGCCCACACCCCGTGCACTGCAGGGCTCACAGCTTCTGTTCCCTGAGCTCTCTCGTGCTCCAAGACGCTACCTGTACCTCTGCCCTTGCCTGGCCCCACCTCTCCCGTCTGGACAAGTCCTGCAGTAAGAAGGCCCAAGTCCCGGCCCCTGTTTGTGTCCGGAGCCCTCCTCTCTGTTCTTGCCCTGCTGGATATGTGCTTCCCACGGGTCTGCCACCTCACTGGTGGTTGGTAGTTCATGTCTATCTCTTCCACCATGTATCTGGACCTGTGAGGGCAGGGCCCAGTTGTGCCTTTGTGGTGCCCTGAGCATCGGGCTGTGGCCAGCATGCAGGGAAGCAGTGGAGAGTCATTGTGGCCCATTGCACTCTGGGTCAGGCAGACCTGGAGCTGGATCCCGTCCCCAGCCCTCAGGTCTGCGATGAGCAATGTGTTTGCTGGTTCTGAGCATAGGCTCTGAAGGTGCCAGCGCCTCCCTCGTGGAGCTGTGAGGGCCACGCAGCACATGAACGTCCGGGTTTGCACCCTAACCCTAACCCTAACTGGACTGTAGTCAGGTGTTCATGCTTATGACAGCTGCCCAAACTCATCCGTCAGCAGATATACGAGTGCGTGTTCATTTTCACAGGCCCAGATGTCCACACCTGCACGTGCAGCTGTGTGTGCACACACAGGGAAGCTGTTCACCAGGCCCTCCTGGGAGGCCAGAGCAGGGTGAGATGCAACATGGGGGTGGGGGTGGCGGGAAGAGACAACATGGCCCTAAAACACCAGAATGTCGAGAACACAGCTCTGACCTTCAAGGTAGGTAAACTGAGTTCCTCCAGGGTCTGGGAGGAGAGACGGGAGCACTGGCGAAGCAGAGTGAAGCCTTAGGGCTGGGCTTGAGCGACAGCTGAGCTTTGTCACTACCAAGACAGAGGAGCCAAGGGGGTGATGACAGGGGACCCAGTGTGGGCTCTGGGTCCTGGGGAGCACTGGCTAGGGAAAACACACCGGTATCTACCCCAACCTTTTGCCGAATGCCTAGACCTCCCTAGAACACAAGGACACCCGCTGAAGGAAGCTCTCTGCACCCCGGGTCCCCGGGGACACAGCTCCCTGGCTGGTGCACAGCGTGGGTGCTGTCAGTCCTCACAGGGCTCCCAACAAGAGACTCAAGCCCAGCAGGGACACGAAACCCTGGAGACTCGAGCTCTGAGGAAGCTGCTTCTTCCCTCCCAGCAGCCTGTGTGTCCAACGGCCAACAGCCCTTTCCAAGCCCCCCTGCCTCTAAGGCTGAGGAAGGAACTCGAGGCCTTGGGGCATCTACAGTCATTGATTCCTTCATTCATTCATCCCACAGCTACTGGCAGGACCATCTGTGGGAACCAATTTCAGTCACCGACCAATGGGTCACCTTCTGGAATGGCCCACAGGGTGGGGACATGCTACCCGCCTGGACTTGTTTGTTCAGAATTCCAGAAGGAGGTCCAGCGTCCTCTGTGATGTCCTCGGTGTCCTGTGTCCTGGGTGGGTGGGACTTGGGATGGGAGTGCTTGCCCCGGTGTCTCTCTCGCCACTGTCCTGTAGGCTGCATGGGGCTGACCTGCCCGCTGTCGTGTGAGCACCACCTGGCTCAGTGTCAGCCCACGGGAGGTGCCAGAAAATGCCTGTCGCATGTGGGTGAGTGAAGAAAGGAAAGGAGTGGGGCGGGCGGTGTCCCACGTTGCCTGTCCTGAGCAGCTGCCTGTCTCCAGCAGGACTGGAAGAGCAAACACGGTGCAGGCGCTGCGAGCATGAGTGTGGGTGTCTTTCCCTTTCCCGTCTCTTGAGCATGCCCACGGCTGCAGAGAAGGGACAAACAACAGGGTTCTGGAAACTACCGACTCCTTCAGAATGTGCCAAGTCTCCCCAGCTCCACAGACTTACATGGCCTCGGGAGGGGCTCAGACCAAAACTCTCCTGCACACTTCCGTCACAACTATCAGTGACTCCTTTCAGCCCTGCAAAAATGCTGTCTCTGCCACTCTCCCGCCCTGCCCACGGCCACCTGCTCAGGCCACCAAGGGCTGCTGCTCCATGGCTCCCTGGCTTCCACCCTGGGGTCCCTGCTGTGCACAGGGAGAGGACTTTGCAGACGTTGATCTCGGGAGCGTTACTCCTGCTTCTGCTCCCAGTGCTGGGAACCCTGCTCTCACCCGCCCAAGCCACATGCCTGTGTCCTTACCGCCAGGGGGTCGGCTGGACCCCGATGGACACTGGCTGTGCCCTGTTGTGGTCTCTTCCCAACCCCTGCCGGCCAGTTTCCTCCTGTGCCCTGCTCTGCCCCTCCCCACACTGGCGTCCACACCTGCACACGGCTGGCTCTGATGTGCTCCATGCAGCCACCACGCAGAGGTCACACCTGCCTGAATCACAGCTGAGCCTGGCAGGGCTTTGCTCAGGGGCAGTCTGCCCTGGAAATAGGAGGAAGTTAATCCCATGGCCTCTGGGTTTCCTGGTCAGCACAGCACAGTCCCTGCCGCGGAATGTGATAAAGTCTTTTGTCCTGCTGCCGCCAAGGCTTACCCACCCACCCACAGGTGGCAAACCGCCCCCCTCCCTTGGCCTCCCCCACAGCAGCTGCTGCCTGACCAGGGCCTCCTGGCTGTGGCCTTGACTCCTGTGTCTGTCCTGGTTCAGCCCCGGCCCTGCTTCTTCCTCCTGGGCTTCTCCTCGTGCCACTGACTCTGCCCATCTTTTCTATGAATATTTTTTTGAGCAGAGCAGAGCTGGTTTTAAAACATAAACCGTTGTTTTAGCCAAATGCAGATATTTCTCCCACATTGAGAAATAAATCTCTTTGTTAAAAAAGTTGTGTTTTGGTGAAGGCAGGGCTGAGGCACACCCAAGCCCTGGCTGCTGTGAGCCCACCGGAAACAGGTGCACGTCCAGCAAGTGTGCAGACAGCTGCGCAGGGCAGGATTACAGCTTCACCCCTAAGTGCCAGACTGGATTACGGGGCCTTAGAAGGAAGAAAAGACAGAGCTTAACAACAAGAGCAAGGGTTGGCCAAGGAAACTCAGGCAGACAACTGCCAAGCCAGGGACGGGGAGGGACAAAGTCCTCCCATGCGAGAGCCCAGGACAGCGGCACCAGCCCGGGTCCCTCGGGGAGCAGCCATTCCCTGGGAGACTGGCCTGCACCGGGGTACCATGATTGTTCCCGCCACTGTGGCTTGGACAGAGGGACATCAGTGTGAGAACTAAAAGCGTGAGACATCACACAGGGTCCTGATCTGAGGCCAGAGAGCAGACTTAGCCCAGGACACTCTCAGGTGCCCATGTCTGCAGGCACGATGGTCCTATTAACATACACGACAATGCAAAGGTGTGATAAAAGCCATCTGTCACTCTTGAAATGCGACATTGCCTTTCTGCAAAGCCACAAGCCCCCCTGGGGCTCAGCTGAGAAAGGGCCATAAAATCCTGCATAACGACCTCAATGTACTTTCCAATATAAACAATGTTCCAGGCAGCTGTTTCTATTCCTATGTGCAATAATGTTGTGCCCCCCCAGACTTCTAACATGTTCACAGTCTGGCAGCCTCTCCCATTGGCAGCACTGGGTGTCTGCAGTGAATCCTCAACATGCTATGTGGCCTCCACACCCATTTTGAGTGTCAGTTGGACTTTCCCACACCAGAAGCGGGACCCAGCCGCCCTGGACACAGCTCCCTCTGCTCCACCTCCCCCCAGCCCCCAGCTGGGTCCACCCAGACCTGCCCTATGCAACCGCCTTCTGTGACCACCCCCCTATGGGACAGCTCGTGTGACCCCACTACCCCACACAGACTGTGCAGACCTGCCACAGCTACCCCCTCTCAGTCCCAGTGGGACCCTCAGGGCTCGTGCCTGCTGGCCCTGAACCCACCCTGAGAACTCCCCATGGGAAACCTGCTTGGGGTAACTTGCGGTACCCTAGGAAGGGATTCAGCCCACAGTCTCTCTCTCTCCCTCTCCTTCCCTCTCTTTCCCTCTCCCCCTTCCTCCCTCCCTCCCTCCCTCCATGAGAACTATTTTTCAAGTTGCATATAACTCATGCACAGAAAGCAATAAAAAATAAAAAAAATTCATTACATTAGAAAGGAATCTTTTGTTTTTGTAGTTTTTATTCTATTTTCGTAATAAAACACCGAGGCCCCAAGGAAAAAATTTTTTTCTAGTCTGGCAGTCAATGTGTTAAAGATCTATTGGCTTTATTTGCAATTCTAGAATCAGGCAACACCTGGTTCAGTAAAAGAGAATGAATGTTCCCATGAGCTGAGCCAAGGGTATGGGTTTTAGAGGCAGGAAAGGGTGGAAAGAGACAGAAACGAAACAAGAAGTGGATGAGGAGGCTCCTCAACACACCGGCTCAAGTAAACTGGGCCCCTTCTGATGAGCTGCTGTGAATTTCCTGTTTTTAAGGAAAACTGGCCCATTTTAAAGTTCAGTTTGATTAGGTGGCACTTAGCAGAAGTGACTCCATCCTGGCTTGGTCTGGCCTGCTGGGACCCAGTGCAAGAGGCTAGTCCAAGACAGTGGCCTCCCATAACTTTGTTTAACACAAAGAAAGTTCTACCAGGCAGAAAGAGATTCCTTAAACTGATCTAATGTTCTTTTCTGACCAGCTTAGCCTGCTCTTCCCTGGTTTCTTGTGCACTACGTTAACCGTGTTTGAAGCCACATATGCGAAGCCTTCCTGGTTTCTTTTCTTCCTTCTGTTCTGAGGTAGAAGGCCACGCTTAGGAAAGCACGAACGTGGGTGTTTGGTGAGAGTGTTCTGTGAGCTGAACAGCACAAATGAGCAAAATGGACCATGGGAAGGGAAGGGAAGGATCACAGGTGCACGGAGTTGGGCGGATTTGGAATGAGGCTGATGCCGGGGCTCTGACCCTTCATGCAGCAAAAGCACCTGGGTCCCCACTTCCTGCCAGAACGTTTTCCAGGGCCCAGGACTCGGTGGAAAGCATGACAGGCAGGATCCTGCTGTCATGGAGCGTGGAGCCGGACCAGGAGCCAGGTGAGTGCACCGATTGAAACGTGCTGTGTTTTGGGTCAAAGAAATATGAGGAAAGGGGGAGCCTTTTGGAACCTTTTCAAGCGTGGGTCTAGGCCATGGGTTGGGTGGGGGCAGGAAAAGGATGATTTTTTCCCCATACACGGCATCTGGTCTGTTACCCAGGCCCTGCAGTTCTCTCCCTGGGCGTGCTATCTGTGATGCTCCCAACCTGTCATTCCCGCTTCTTCTCTTGTTTTTTCTCCCCAGCTCTCACCAATACCTGCAATGACAGCATGAATTTGTTTATTTATTGGGCTGCCCCCTCCCCACCACCTACCCGTAAGCTGCCAGAGGGTGAGGACTGAGCCTGTCTGCTCACGGGCTCCCTGTGGAATGGCCCAAGTTGGGCCCTGCTGAGGGGCTCACTTTGCTCACCAACTGCCTGGTGGGCACCAGGACATTTTCCAATGCATTTGCCCAGAGGGAGGCCACTTTCCATTTTACGCAAAGGTTCTGCACGAGCTGCAGTGGCCCTGTGGTCATAGCTCAATCACATGATGGCTCATGGTCAGCACTGAGCATGACTAACGCTCAGTCTCCACTGACAGTATCGGTGCAGTCCCTGGTGTCCAGTCGGGCCCTCATCTCACTTCCTACGACAAAGCCTTTGCATCTACTAGACAGTCCTTAGGAGAGGATTACTTTCCCAGCGTTAGTATTAACAATTGAGGATCACACACTCCACACATAGCCTGACCAGCACACGTGGTCAGCATGAATCAGGGTAACCCCAACAGCTGGAACAAAATCAGATCGCAGCAGACACGTCTATAGCTTAGCTACAGATGCGAACTTGCCAAAGGCTTTTTAAAATATTGGAAAAAAATATTTTCAGGGTCCCATTACTAACTTCTTCCTAAAAGGCATAGGAATTCCAAACTAGAAACCACTACTGTAAGATAACTGGCATAAAAGTGGAAACCTTTGGGCTAAACATACACTTTTCTCAACATTTTATTATGAAAATTTTCATATACACAGAAAAGTGGGTTTTACAACATACACCACATACATAGATCCCCCATTATTATTTTAACACTCTTTTTTCCACATAATCATCTTTCTTTCATCCCTCTATACATCCATCATTCATCTTCTTTTTTTTTGGATGAATTTCAGAGCTGCTGACATCACTAAACTTCCTCCTAAACTTTCAGCACGCATATTATTAAGTAGAGTTCAACAGCTGTCTACAGCTCAATTTTTCTGTTGAGGTACAATTTACATGCAATAAAATGCACAAATCATAAATGCAGCAGCATCTCTGATTCCCACCCGAACCCACATCTTACACCACAGTGAGTTCCTTCTTGCCTGCCAAGGAAATCCCCACCCTCAACCCCCAGGGGCAATCGTTCTCCTGAATTTTTTCCACCGTACTTTTTTGCCAGAACTTACATAAATGGAATCATATGTCATATACTCTTCTACGGCTGCATTCGCTCAAGTTGTTTTTGAGAGTTACATATGTTATTGTGTTTCAGCTCATTTCCTTTTATTGCTGAACAACCCTACACTATATGAATGCAACACAGTTTATCCATTTTCCTACTGGTAGTCCCCTGGACTGTCTTCAAGTTTGGTTATTACGAACACAGTTGTTATAAACATTTTTGGACATGTCTTTTTCAGACACATGCTTTCCGTTCTCTTGGGCAAATATCGAAGAGTAGAACTACTGACTCATATGTACATACTTCGTCTTATAAGAAACAGCCAAAACTCTTTCCAGGGACCAGACCATTTTACAGCCCCACCGCAACGTGTGAAATTCCCACACCCCACCTACGTGTGTCCCCAGCTATTCCCGGTGGTGTGTGTCCTGTGTGTTGCTATCTCATTATCGTTTTAATTTGCATTTCCCTGATGACTAATGATGTTGAGCACTTTCTCATGTATTTATTGGCTATTTGTGTATCTTCTTTTCTTTAATATTCAAAGTTATTTTGCTCATTTTTTAATTGGGTTGTCTTTTTAACACTGATTTGTAGGCGTTCTTTTTATCCTGAAAACAAGCTTAGTCAGATCTGTTTCACAAATATTTCCTCCCAGTTGTCGGTCTGCTCATTTTCTTAAATGTGTTTTATGATGAGCAGGAGCTTTTGCTTTAGTGGATCCTAATTTATTAAGACAGTTTAGTAGCTTCTTAAAATGTTACACATATACTTACCGTATGACACAGCTATTCTACTCCCAGGCATTACTCAAGGAAAATGATAACATACACCCACACACAAGCCTGAACCTACAAGTTCGTACCAATTTCATTCACATTAGTCAAAAACTTGAAATACCCATATGTTCATCAACAGATGAATGGCTAAAAAAATTGTGTTACGGCCACACAGAGAAAAACTAGTTGGTAATTAAAAGGTTTCAACTGCTGAGTCACACAATGTAGATGAACAGCAAAAAAAGGCTGAGTGAAAAAAAACACAAACAAGGACATGCTGTATGATTCCATTTACATGAAATTATAGAAAAGACAGATCTACCCCACAGGGACATAAAGAGGACCAGAGCCTGTCTGGGACTGACTGGGAAGGGGCACCTGGAACCATTTTTAGCGATGCTGTTCTAGATCTCCATCGTGGTCCTGGCTACATGGGTGCTTAGATTTGTCAAAACTTAGCAAAATGTCCACTTAAAGTGGTTTCATTTTATTACACGTAAGTTGTACCTCAATAGAAATAATTTTAACAAAGAAATAAATATCGTATTTGGCTTAATAATCTTCAATGAGGTTTTTTGTACCAGCACTTGGGCAAAGCCGTCAAGGGGCACTAACCCCCTCTTCGGCAAGCAGCACCACCCAAGCCACACCTGTGCCGTGTGTCCACGGCACATTGTCTCAACATCAACGCCTTCTGCATTCTCTCTAGTTGCTCTTTCCTATAGTGAAAAACACAGTAACTTCAGAAAACATTACATCCATCCATTCAGTTAATCCGTCGGCAACAAATATTTATTTTTTGTTGTCTATTAGTCGCAGGCTCTGAATTAAGAGAAGATGGAAATGTAAATAAGAAATAATGCCCTCTCGGTATTTTACAAGGGGCAGAGAGACATGAAAGGGAGATTTCATGATTATTACACTAGTGGGATCAAAGAGAACAAACAGCAGATTTCATTTAGGCATGAGTGATAAAAAAATGTCACAGTACGCTGGTCTGAGTAAAGTCATCATAAGAGTCCTGAGCCTTGACCTCAATTGCGTCTTTGTGAGAGAGCTCTTTCCCAATATATGGTTTCCATGTCACTACATTTTCCTGTCTTTTTATCAGTCCACAAATCTTCAGTTTTCATCAGAATATTAATAAAAAAAGTCAAGTAGTCATGTTTTTACAAAATGGTTTTCTGTAGCCAAGTTTCCAATACAAATATGAAACAATGATAGGTAGATATTTACTAAATGTTAAGAGTGTTAAGGGCCATGGAAAATAACCTGCTATCTCGCTTCTGTTTGTACACTTAAGCATAGAATAAAGGGGGAAGGGGGAGGAAGGTATGTTCACACAGCTGTCAATAAGATAAAATGACGGCTAGAACAGAGAGCCGAGACGCCCTGGAGCACTGAAATGCTCAAGGGTCCCTTTATGTACCCAAATAACAGGGAGTGAAATGTACTCTGGCCTAGACAATAGGATGAATAGGATGTAGAATATATATATATATATATTTTTTTTTGAGACAGAGTCTCACTCTGTTCCCCGGGCTAGAGTGCCGTGGTGTCAACCTAGCTCACAGCAACCTCAGACTCCTGGGCTAAAGGGATCCTTCTGTCTCAGCCTCCCAAGTAGCTGGGACTACAGGCATGTGACACCATGCCCGGCTAATTTTTTCTATATATGTTTAGTTTGCCAATTAATTTCTTTCTATTATTAGTAGAGACGAGGTCTCGCTCTTGCTCAGGTTGGTCTTGAACTCCTGACCTTGAACAATCCGCCCGCCTCGGCCTCCCAGAGTGCTAGGATTACAGGCGTGAGCCACCACGCCCGGCCTGGATGTAGAATATATTTTTGACTAAGATTAATGCTGCCTTTAGCTTCTGTAGCCCTGCTTGCTCAACCAGGTAACTTTCCCGGATGTGGTTTTTGCCTTTAAAAGACCCTGCTTCTTTTGGCTCGGGGCCACTCTCTGTGACTGCCTACAGCGGTGCAAAGGGTGGTCGCTGGGCCCAGCTATTAAAGACTCAAAATTTGGCTCAGTTTCGGTCTTTAGGTGGTCTTTTCTCGCACTCCGCACCATAACAAAGAGTAAATCATACACAAAACTAAAATTGGAAGTTAATTTCATAAAAGAGCATTTTATCTTAGTTTCAAAATCAAAGTGCTTGTCATCTGTGTGCGGTTATGAGATTTGCTATAGAGCCTCGAGTGCAAAACAATACAAGAGGAAGAATGAGTTTGTTTTTAATGAGATATTTGGTAAAAGGTTTGACATTTATTTACATGTCAGATAGTATTTCTAAAATTTGATTCAATTAAAATTCTAATTCTGAGGCCGGGCGCGGTGGCTCACGCCTGTAATCCTAGCACTCTGGGAGGCCGAGGCGGGTGGATAGCTCAAGGTCAGGAGTTCGAGACCAGCCTGAGCAAGAGCGAGACCCCGTCTCTACTATAAATAGAAGGAAATTAATCGGCCAACTAA
>CAUYRT010050195.1:0-10806 GCA_963574885.1 Lepilemur ruficaudatus
TTTAGTTGGCCAATTAATTTCTTTCTATTTTTAGTAGAGACGGGGTCTCGCTCTTGCTCAGGCTGGTTTCGAACTCCTGACCTTGAGCAATCCACCCGCCTCAGCCTCCCAGAGTGCTAGGATTACAGGCGTGAGCCACCGTGCCCGGCCTCTTTTTTTTTTTTTTTTTTTTTTTTTTGAGACAGAGTCTCACTCTGTTGCCTGGGTTAGAGTGCCATGCATCAGCCTAGCTCACAGCGACCTCAGAGTCCTGGGCTCAAGCAATCCTTCTGCCTCAGCCTCCCGAGTAGCTGGGACTACAGGCATGCACCACCACGCCCGGCTAATTTTTTCTATATATTTTAGTTGGTCAATTAATTTCTTTCTATTTTTTCAGTAGAGACGGGGTCTCACTCTTGCTCAGGCTAGTCTCGAACTCCTGACCTCGAGCGATCTGTCTGCCTTGGCCTCCCAGAGTGCTAGGATTACAGGCGTGAGCCACCGCGCCCGGCCTTCTGTGTCTTTTTAATGGTAGTTATGTTGGCTTTGTGCCCGGCCTGGATCATTAATATTCTAACTGACATTGAATAGACACTTCTTTGCAAGTTAAAGATATGGTCCTGGTCTTTTGCTTTATGGGGTTTGTATATAAAATATAGCACATTAGGGCTACATTACTCCTTCCACCAAAGCTACAGTATTCCATTTATACACACATCTATATATACTACTTGTCATTAATTCAGCAAATGTTCATGGAGCTCCTAGGCAGCTACCCGAAGTCCTTTTTAGAATAAGGGGAGGAAGAAAAAGATCAAATTTTTAAAAATAAATAAATAAGCCATACAACACAATAGGTAGACATTAGAGGTGAAGAGAGGGGAAGGCGGAAGGGGGAAGGCAGAGACAGACACCAGCCTAGCCCTCAAGAAGCACCCAATATAGTGAAAAGGGAGAGAGTAAACTAGCTCCATATTTCTTCCTTCTCCCCATGCTGATCCTATACTTCACGATCAGGCTTTGTTTTTCTAATGTGTAGCTTTCATTACATCACTGTATGGCTAAAAACTTTTGATGGTTTCCCACTATTTAGTTAAACAAGTCCAAACTTCATAGCTAGGAATAGAAAAGAGCATTCAAAGCCTTCCTTGATTTGGTTGTATAGTATGCAGAGATCAGGAAGGCAGGTTTTGCAATTAGACTGCCTGGACTCAAATTCTTTCTCAATTGTTAGCTCTATTCCTCATTTTCTTTATCTGTAAAAAGGGATAAAACCAGTGCCTTACCTCACTGGGTTGTTGTGAGGATTAAATAAAATAGCACTTATAAGTTAGCACATTATCTGGCAAATAGTAAGCATGCAAAAAAATGTGAGCTGCTACTATTTTTTTTAGTTTTATCTAATTAATTTTATTTTAGGTGTTATATATTATTGTTGCTGTTGTTCAATCTCCATTTCCCGCCTTACCTACTACAACAACACCCTTGTAACAATTAACAATCCTGTTCTCCAGGAAAACTGAACTTTTTATTATCTCCTAAACACCAACCTCTATGCTCATGCTTTCACTCAGCCTGGAAAATACAGTACTGTCTTATTAGCAAATATAAAGATCCTAAGTAGGCCGGGCGCAGTGGCTCCCACCTGTAATCCTAACACTTTGGGAGGCTGAGGCAGGAGGATCACTTGAGCCCATGAGTTTGAGGGTACAGTGAGCTATGATAGTTCCACTGCACTCCAGCCTGAGCAACAGAGCAAGAGCTTGTCTGGGGGCGTGGGGGAGGGTGAGGGGAAAGGATCTTAACCATTTTTCTTGACAACTCCATTCCTAGGCTACCTTTTCAGGCACCATTCCCCGATATCCCAACCCCATAACACATTACAGACACCCATCACACAAACCCTGGCTAGATTTATCTTGGTATCCTATAGAGTTCTAGCAAGTTTGCAATGTACATGGTAGGGCTCAATCAATGTTTGATAAAAGAATTCCTATATTTCCTCTCTCTCATCCAACTACTCTCTTGGACAACAGTTCGACACCCCAAGTAAAAAGACGTTTTCCACAGTATCTCATAAAGTTGGCCAGCTAATTTTCTTTTCTATTACCAATGCGGGGTAATTTCTAATGTAATATAGCACTCAGCACATTGTAAATGCCTAAATATTCAGAGAGTTGAAATGGATTTCACCTCATCTTTTAATTTCAAGTATCATTTTATTCATTATGATCAAGTATGGCTCAACCTTAGAAATAGATTTTAGCATTCACTTGTCCACAAACTCATCTGTCAATTTTTGGCCATCCTGCCCCGTCTCAATATGTTATATACCAGTTTTTTTTGGGGGGGGGTTGAATAGTCAAAACCTCAGTAAAGTAAGAATCAGAAAATAAAATGTCTATAGGGCTATAACAGTAAATGAGTAAAGCAAGGGAGTAGTGCAGCCACTCAGAATTAGGAAACATGTATGTCACTTAAAAGTTTCAGCTAGTTACTGCTATGAGAGAATACAGGCTTGGTGTTGATCTTCCGATTTTTCAAGGTAAGTCATAAACTCAGAAGTTTGTGTAAAATCTTAAGACAATAAAAATATTGTATAAACCAAACAGGTCAAATCTAACCATAGGTTGCCAGTTTGTATCCTCTGCTACAGAAGGTCTCTGCAAAAGAAGTGATGGTGTGGGAGGTGTTCCATTCCAGCAGACAGTCTGAGGCAGTCCGTAAAACTAAGCAGCTCTGTGGAAGCATCTCCTGCAACACTTAGCCTAACTCTCAACCATTCTGATTTGACCTGAAAGCGAAATTAACTTGACAATTTAATTGAACATAGTAAGCTCCTACCCTGTGACAGGTATTACGGAATCAGAAATGAACAGTAGGGCTAAGTAACAGCAATACTTATCGAGCATTTTCTAGGTGTCAGGCACTGTTCTACACACTACATGAATGAACTCATTTAATTCTCACAACATCCCTAAGAAATATGCACTATTATCTTTATTTTGAAGATGGGGAACCTGAGACACAAAGAGGTTTTATATAATTTGTCCAAGGTCACACAATTAGCAAGTAGCAGAGCTGGAATTAGGACCTCTGACAGACTCCACCAAAAACAGCTCAAAACTTGAAAGCAAGCCACATTCAATAAATGGTACTGGGATCACTGGTTATACACAGGGAAAAAATGACACTGGGCCCTACCTCACACCACACACAAGAATCAATTCTAGGTGGATTAGGGATCTAAACATTAAAGGCAAAATAGTAGAGATTCTAGCAGATAATATAAGGAATAACTTGGAGGAGGAAAAGATTGATAAGTCTCACATTAAAATTCAGAACTTTTAAACACAAGACACCTTAAACAGATTTTTAAAATAAGCAATAAACTAGGAAGTGACATCTGTCATACATATAAACAACAAGGATTAATAATTAAATACATAAAGACATAATAAATACATAAAGAAATCTTTTGAAAAAGACAGCCCAATAGAAAAATGGCAAAACAAGGCCCAGTCTAAGCTATATAAACGTGGCACTACCACAGTTGCCACACAGCATACTCCAGAACAGTAGACCTTGCCATCACTGATTGATAGATAATGTTCAGGGGTCTATGTCATGCTTCAGGTGGACCGAGCACAGGGAATCCAGCCAAATGGGCAGAGCCAAGATGGTTATTCTCCACAGTACAGAAATTGGGTGGCAAATCAGAGATGTAACATCCAACATTCAGACACATAGGTCAGGGGTAGACAAATGTTTTTGTAAAGGGTATTTTCAGCTTTGTGAGCTGACATAACATCTCTGTCACAACTACTCAACTCCCCCATTGGTAGTGTGAAAGCAGCCATAAACAATATGTAAATGAATGAGTGTTGCTGTGTTCCAATAAAACTTTACTTACAAAAACAGGTGGTGGGCCAGATTTGACCTATGGACCACTGTTTGCTGACCCCTGACATAGATAGCTGTGATTTTCCTGCACTCTAGGAGGCTTTTCATGATTTTCCCTGCCTTTTATGCCTGTTGATACTTACCTCTGACTTCCTTAAGCAAAAACTACACCACATTTGACAGCTTTCAATGGTTTTCCAAAAGTCTATTACTCTACCAAAAAAATCTTTTCTCCATTATTACCTGTGACAATTCTCCCATCATTTTCCTCTCACCTTTTTTTAACCTCTTTGACAGCCATCATCCCAAACTAGAAATCTAAAAACTCCTTCCCCTTTTTTAACCACTCACAATGTCAATTACCAACACCTGAAAATTCTAACGCCACTCAATGCCTACAGTCTCTGCCTTAATTTGGACCCTCATTATTTCTTCCCTGCTCTTCAGTCTGCCCTCCTTCCTAAGAGCAAATTTTATCTCCTAAAATTTAAACCTTATCCCATGGAGTTCTACTAAGCCACAAAAAACAATGGTTATCTAGCACCTCTTGTATTATCCTGGATACAGCTGGAGCCTATCCTACTAAGTGAAGTATCACAACAATGGAAAAACAAGCACCACATGTACTCACCATCAAATTGGTATTAACTGATCAACACTTATGTGCACATATAGTAACATTCATCGAGTGTCAGGCAGGTGGGAGGAGGGGATGGGTGTGGTGCACACTGTCTGAGGGATGGACAGGCTTGAAGCTCTGACTTGGGTGGGGCAAAGGCAATTTATGTAACCTAAACATCTGTACCCCCGCAATAAGCTGAAATAAAAAATAAAAATTAATTAAAAAATAAAAACAAAAAAATAAAGTATTATCCATTTTTGGGAATACGCTTTTAGAAGTAAAGGATGTTAACTCTAGTACAATGAGCTGCTGTAGTTAATAATAGTATACAGTTGTACAGCACATTACAAATTACACATTAACATGTTCTTTTATAAGCAAAAGAAAAAAATTTAAACCTCATCATACACCTCCTTGAAAATCTTGAATGCCTCTCTTACGGCCAAGGATTCAATCCAAACTCCTTAGCAAGGTCTTTCACAACCAGGTTCCAAATAACCTTACCAGTCTTTTCTCTGACTACACTTTCACACACACAGCCACATTCAATTAAATTCCCTGAAAACTTAAGTCTTTACCTGAAAAACTCTTCCTCTCCAACTCTGACTGGGAAATTTCTGTATCTTTCAGGACGCATCTCAAACGTCATTCCTTCAGAAAACTCTCCCCAATTCCTAAAAGCAGAGACACATCCACTTCTGTGTTCTAACAACCTTTAATAACACTCCTTTGGCATTTACCATCCTGAACTACCATTGTTTACATGTCTACTTCTTTCATGGGACTGAATATCCAAAGTGAAATGACTCTGCCTTAAAGAACTCTGAATCTTCAGAGGCCAGCATAATATTTGACATGCAGTAGATGTCCTGAGGCACAGTAAATGTTTGTTGAATGGAAGACACGCCTGGTAGTTAGTAGGGTTTCTTAACTTGGGGGGCTCACAGACCTGAGTCCAGAGATAGAATTCAGGGTGGTCCATGAACTTGGACAGGAAAAAAAAAAAGTACCTCTTTATTCACTAACCTCTAACTGGAAGTTACCATTTTATTCAAATATGAATGTAGGTAACAAACCATTCTAGTATTAGCAATATCTGTGACTCTGTACCAACAGGAATTACAAATATCTTTATATCATACTGCATTACAAAGACACAGAACAAATGAATTGTGTTACTGTATATATATGGTATTGAAAATCTTATTTTATGAATACCCTCATAACTTTTTTGTTGAAAGTCCTTTTTGATTACATGGGGCCCTGGACCTATTATATCATGATTGATTTAAACAGTTTCCTTCAGAACTCTCCCACAGCCCATGTGAACTTTGAATTCTTCTCAATCATGATGGAAATTCAATTAAGGTTTAAACACAATAGAAATTCTGGGTCTCTACCACGGTCCACTGGTTTTTTTAAGGTTTTTTGTGTCTTTTACTGTACAGTTAACACCTACAAAAGAGGAAGCATCTCTTAAAACACTGTAAAGTTAGAGGGTCTTGAAGATTAACTTCTTTGCACAAATGGGGTAAGCTAGGAAAAATCAAATAGTTGGTCACCTATACTTTTTTGTATACCCCTCAACCTTTGTACTGACAAACTCGTTACAAAAACAAAACAAATTAATTAACAGTTCTTTAATAAATACTGTCATGTTTGACTTAACCCTTTTCTCCCAGCTAGGAAGTTCCTTTAAAGCAATGTGTTGAATGAGGAGGCAGCCTCATTCCAGGAGACCCTCTACCACTAATAAGATCTTGAGAAGTCAACTTTACCTTTCTGTGTCTCAGTTAAAATTACTAAATGACTTGAAATCATTATATGATCTCTCAGGCTCTTGTAGTTTTTACACATTCACTCTTCTTCACCATTCTTACTGGCTTCAATAACGCCTTTCTGATGACCTCTCCAGGTGACCCTGCTCTTAAGCTGTAGGCCGTTCCCTTCCAGGGAAGATACCTTGGGTCACCGCCCCCAAACAGCCTGGTCCCTCCTTTTAAAGACACACACACACACACACCTCCCTAAGTTGATGTAGGTTCTCTCCTATCTTGCCAACCAGTTCCACTCTCTGTACCCCTTCTGCCGGACAGCTCTTGCACCCAAACCTCAGCCCCCCTTTTCTCTCATCAAATCCCTTCTTTTTCCTGGGATAGGGGGGTGGAGGATCCTGGGAGCACGGAAGTCCTCAGTCTCTAAGGAGTTATACGGACTTGCAATTCAGCTCCAGGACCCCAAGGACCGCTCCAATCTGATACACGCATCTGTACCCAAAGAGCCCCCATTTCTAACCAATCACGTCCTCCCCTCCCCGCAAAGAACTGCTCCAGCCCTGACAGCTTGAGCTCGGCCCTTACGCCGCTCCCCCTGCCGCAGGTCTTACCTGCACTGGGGCTCTAACACGGCCCACGGCCTAACCCAGCTCCACGTCTTGCTAGCCCCTCAGCCCACGGACGCCGACCCGGGTTCCGTTCGGACCCAGTGTTCCTTTTCCGCAACCCCAGCCATGACCCCACATCTGGCTCCTGCCTGTTCCCCAGGCGTGGAGCGCCACCCGGCGCAGACCCCAGCCAGCCGTGCACTCCCTCAGCGCCCCGGACCTCGCGCCCCGCACCCTCCCCAATCCTAGCCTGGCCGCCGCTCCCTCCAGCGCCCCCGCCCGCAGGCCCGGGGCCCGCTCCCCAACATGGCGACGGAGACACAAGCGCGGCGGGCGGGGCGGCTCCGGGCCGGGCCCGAGTGCCGGCCGTGCTGCTCGGTCGCCCGGCGCCATTTTCCCGCGCCGGGCCCGGGCGGCGCCTCCTCCCCACGGAGCCAACAGGGCCGGGACCGCGGACGCCCGGCGGGCCCACCCCTTACGGGCCCGCGTCGCCGTCGCCTCACCTGAGCGCGGCCCCGGCCCTCCCGGGCGGGCCTCGGAGCGCCGGCCCGGGCCGTGCGTGCCCGCCGCCCTCCGTGCGTCCGTCCGTCCGTCCCCGCGTGCGCCCGTCTGTCCGGCCGTCCGCGCCCGGCCGCCCGCAGCCCGACCCGGCAGGGCCTCAGGGAGCCGGCGGGGAGGGGGATGGGCCGGACCGGGCCGGGAGGGAGGGGGAGGGAGGGAGAGAGGGAGGGAGCGCGAGAGGGGGCGGGGCGAGACGGGCCCGAGGGGCGGGGCGTTGTCCACGTGACCAAACGTCCCCGGGAACGCGAGGTGGAGCGCGCAGCACCTCCTTGGGTGCCGAGTGCTTAGTGCCCTGGGATGGTAGGGATCTGTTTCTCTGCGCTGTAATCTCGCCAGTGGCCCCCCCCCCCATTTGGAAGCACTGCACAGCCCTATGCAAGCGCTCTAGCTGAGTATCCTTGAGCATGTCAGCTCCAAACCTCAGTTTACCCATCTGAGGGTATGTATGGGGACAGTAATAGTGCTTATGAAGAGGAAATGGGGAAAGATATAGAAAGCACTTGTCACAGTACCTGACACATTGTGTCTGATAATAACTTTGTGATAAAGATAACAGCCTTTATTATTACTTGCCTATGAATCCTCTCTACCCTTTGCCATGGGTACCACTCTTGCAAGCTAGGTGCTCAATAGAATTTTTGAGTGAACAAGTGTGGCCCCTCCTCTCTTCCCAAATGTAGAGAGGCCTCCCCAGCACTGCAGTTGATGTCCGTCATACAGACCTGGATTCATAGCTTGGTATCTGTGTTATTGTCTTTGCCTCTCTAAACCTCAGCTTCTCCACCTGTAAAATGGGAGTTAGAGGGCTGTTATGACCATCATAGGACATGTATGAGCAGCTGGGCCATAAACTGATGAATAGGTCAATTATAGTGGTCCCATCTAAGAAAGGGAGTCAGGAACCCTTTCATTTCACAAATATTTACTGAGCCTTTTCACATCCAACCTGGCCCCCCAAAATCAATTCTCCACCCTGCTGTCAGAGTAATGTTCCTAAGTCGGAAATCTGATCATTTCACTCTCCTGCTTAAAAGCATCTGGGCCGGGCGCGGTCGCTCATGCCTGTAATCCTAGCACCCTGGGAGGCCGAGGAGGGAGGATAGCTCAAGATCAGCGGTTCAAGACCAGCCTGAGCAAGCGCGAGACCCTGTCTCTACTAAAAATAGAAATTAATTGGCCAACTAAAAATATATAGAAAAAATTAGCCGAGCATGGTGGCACATGCATGTAGTCCCAGCTACTCGGGAGGCTGAGACAGAAGGATTGCTTGAGCCCAGGAGTTTGAGGTTGCTGTGAGCTAGGTGGACGCCATGGCACTCTAGCCCAGCAACAGAGTGAGACTCTGTCTCAAAAAACAAAAAAACAAACAAAAAAAGCATCTGATGGCTCTCCATTGCTCTTAGGATAAAGGCCAAATAAATGTCTTCTGTTGCCCTCCCCACATCACCAGACTTATCTCAGGGGCCTCTTCCCCTCTCTCTGGGTCATAACTAAAGTGATAATTTTTTACACATTGTACTCCTTCCATTCTCAGGACTCTTGTACATGCTGATCCCTCTGTCTGCAATGCTCTCCCCACTTAAATAACTCATCAGCCTTTCAGATCCAAGTTCAAACGTGACTGCCCCAAGGATACCTTCCCTGACCACTTCTCAGACAGGTTCTCTTAGCAGCATGTACTCGTCCTCAATAGATTATCCTAGGTTGTTTATTACTTTTCTTTGCCACCAGACTCTGGACTCCATATGGAAGGAAACCTTATGTATCTTGTTTACTGCTGTTTCCTGAGGTCAGAGCACAGTGCCTGACACAGAGTAGGCACTTGATAAATATTTTTTGTGTATGTGAATTCTAGGTGCCATGCTTGGTACTGGGCCCAAGGGGGTGGAGAGAAACACAAAGAGAACAATAGGCAGCCACCACAAGGGAGCACCTTGGACCTTTGAGCCTATGAAAATAACACCAAAAGGATTTAAAAGAGCCTGGAGTTTGTTTTTTTCTTGCTGATTTGTTTGAGTTCTTTGTGGATTCTGGGTATTAGCCCTTTAGGTTGTGTAGTTTGTGAATATTTTCTCCCATTATGTAGGTTGTCTATTTGCTTTGTTGATTATTTCCTTAGCCCGGAGAAGCTTTTTAATTTAATCAAGTCCCATTCATTTATTTTTGCTGTTACTGTAATTACCATTGGAGTCTTAGTCATAAAGTCTTTGCCTAGACCAGGGGTGGGGAACCTGTGGCCTTAAGGCCACACGTGGCCTTCTAGGTCCTTAAGTGTGGCCTTCTAACTGAATACAAATTTTACAGAACAAATCCTTTTATTAATATTTTTATTAATGCATTTTTGTTTGTCTTTTATATTTTTATTTTATTTTTTAAATGAACGTATTTAACATACTGAAGAATAAAATATGTTTCAATGAAATGATCCTCCCAGATTGACCAGAGCAATTATTATAGAACATTAGTAAGCCATAAGGGCTAAATTGACAGCTGCTATCCTCGTGATTTAGTTCTAACTTCCCCTGCCTGACTGGTGCCATTACCCCATTAGGCTGGTTGGCAAGAGTTTGTGGGGGTTGGCTGGGCGCAGTGGCTCACGCCTGTAATCCTAGCACTCTGGGAGGCCGAGGATGGTGGATCATTTGAGCTCAAGAGTTCCAGACCAGCCTGAGCAAGAGCGAGACCCCGTCTCTACCAAAAATAGAAAAAATTAGCCGGGCTTCGTGGTGCATGTCTGTAGTCCCAGTTACTCGGGAGGCTGAGGCAGGATGATCACTTGAGCCCAGGAGTGTGAGGTTGCTGTGAGCTAGGCTGATGCCATGGCACTCTAGCCAGGGCAACAAAGTGAGACTCTGTCTCAAAGAAAAAAAAAAAGAGTTTGTGGGGGTCAAGTACACCTGTCTGTTACCAGCTTTTGACAACAGTGCGCTGTGTTTCTGCTTGAAGTGGAATTTGTGAATAGTCATGCAGCTCAGCAGTATTTTTTAATTCTGTCTGCTTAACAGCCCATCATGTCAAAGAAGACCAAGAGAACACTGAAGGAAGAAAACAGACTTTTTTTTTTTTTTTTGAGACAGAGTCTCACTTTGTTGCCCGGGCTAGAGTGCCATGGCATTAGCCTAGCTCACAGCAACCTCAAACTCCTGGGCTGAAGCGATCCTTCTGCCTCAGCCTCCCAAGTAGCTGGGACTACAAGCATGCGCCACCATGCCCGGCTAATTTTTTTCTATATATATTTAGTTGGCCAATTAATTTCTTTCTATTATTAGTAGAGACAGGGTCTCGCTCTTGCTCAGGCTGGTTTCGAACTCCTGACCTTGAGCAATCCGCCCGCCTCGGCCTCCCAGAGTGCTAGGAT
>CAUYRT010050196.1:0-36634 GCA_963574885.1 Lepilemur ruficaudatus
GGGCGCAGTGGCTCACGCCTGTAATCCTAGCACTCTGGGAGGCCGAGGCGGGTGGATTGCTCAAGGTCAGGAGTTCGAAACCAGCCTGAGCAAGAGCGAGACCCTGTCTCTACTAATAATAGAAAGAAATTAATTGGCCAACTAAGTATATATAGAAAAAATTAGCCGGGCATGGTGGCGCATGCCTGTAGTCCCAGCTACTTGGGAGGCTGAGGCAGAAGGATCGCTTCAGCCCAGGAGTTTGAGGTTGCTGTGAGCTAGGCTAACGCCACGGCACTCTAGCCCCGGCAACAAAGTGAGACTCTGTCTCAAAAAAAAAAAAAAAAAAATTAAAGAGATGTTTCTTTTTTTAAAGTCAATGCTGCTATAACTCATCCTGACTCTCTTAATTTCTAGTCTTCTGTAAAGAAACTCCATGAATATCAAATATCAGATGATGACCATCTCCCAAATTGCTTTGCAAATCTTTCCAAGAACAAATAAATGTCTAGGTTAAATAGATATCAGATATTTTAAAAGAAAGCAATGATTTACCTGTAAGACCTAAGTGATAATACTAACGTATCCACAGCGGATATGTTCCAAGATCCCCAGTGGATGCCTGAAACCATAGATAGTACCAAACCCTATATATACTATGTTTTCCCCTACACATACATGCCTATGACAAAGTTTAATTTATAAATTAGGTACAGTACTGTGCTTTGTGGCCATTACTAAGTAAAATAAAGGCTACTTGAACATGCGATACTGCAATGGTCGATCTGATAACCAAGATGGCTCTGACAGGCAGCCTGTGCAGTGCAGACGTGTGGGATAGAGAGAGGATTCACATCCCAGGGCTGACAGAACAGGACGCCGTAAGATTTCATCATGCTACTCAGAACTACTGGCAACTTAAAACTTATGAACTGCTTATTTCTAGTATTTTCCATGTAATATTTTTGGACCCCAGTTGACAGTAGGTAACTGAAACCATGGATAAGAGGGAACCACTGTACTCTCATCCTTCCTACCTTAAGGGCTTAACGTCAGTTCCTTTTTGGCTTTATTTTGTTTGTTTGTTTGGCTCACCTCCTCCTCAGAAAGAACAAGGAAAACAAAAGCTTACATTCTCAGAACTAGATTCTCCCTTATCTTTGGTTCAGATAAGATCTACATTTAACTAATCTCAACACTGTCAGTAACAAATTTGAGAAAATAAAACTACAATTCTCTCACAGCAAATCAAACAAATATTTAAACTTCTTTTGGGACTACAAAAATAAAGGGCAACATTCCACAGAATAAAAACAATACCATTAATGGAAATCAGTTAGCGCCAGTGAAAAATTTATTGAATTGAGATTATTTTACAACTTATTCTCTTAATAAAAAGATGACAGTAACTATTGGGTTTAACTATTTAAGATAACTTGCAAATGCAGACATTGGGACTTTGACTGGGGTATAGCTTTTGCAATAAGAAATATAAAATTACAAGATGACTGGACAAGTGTCTTCTCTCTTATAGAATTCTGGCATACCGATACACTCTAGAATTTTTGTGAATAACTGTAGCCTTTTCAGTTGAGAACCAGCAACTTCATTTATTCTTAGACTTTTTTTTTCCTAGAAGACAGATCCATCCTCAATTCTGTTTTTTATCCTGATTAACCCTATAGTCTGATTTTCCACAGGATTGATTCAAAGAATAACCTGTCTATACTAAAAATTCAAGTATGGGTTTTCTCATACCACTATCTGATAACTAATCACTATTATTTCCTATTAAATTTGAATAAGATGGCCACTGAAAATATTTTTTAAGACCCAGGCAAATAGGAACTATATGCACTGATGAACCTGCAAGCCTACAATATAAAACTCAGGCTGTTTATGTCTTCAGCACCTTCAACATATACACAAAATCAGAAATGGCAGAAATCAACTTATATTTGATATATCTCGAATTTAGTAGCAACATGCACAGCTGTGTTCTATCCCAATTATTTTAAATTACTTCACAAAAACCTTGGCAGACATTAGTATCAAAAAGTAAACAAGAATTGTTCTGTATAAAAAGAGGATGGTTTTGTTGTCTATGTTAAAAAGCAAAAGCTACTAACTACTCTTAGAAGAAGGAGCTTAAAATTTACAGCGAACATTTCTACCTAATTAATCCCTGTTCTTTCAGATGTCAACTTAACTATCACTTCCTCAAGGAAGCCTTACCTGAGCTTTTCAACTTGGTAAACACCACACACCATTATATACTTTCACTGCTCAACCCAACTTTCCTTCACAACACTTAACACAGTTGTAATTTTAACATATTTGAATGTCATACTAGAGAAAAAAAAAATGTTCCTTGAGGCCACAGCATTTTCTTATAAAAATAGAAAACCTCAAAAATAAAATGATCCTTTCTAATTTGATATAAAATTTGTTATTTATTGTTTTGTGTGCATGAGTTACAAGTAATTGAAAAATAGTTCTCATAGCTCCCAAAGTGAAGACATGTGTGAGTTACATATGCTTCACGAGGCCCTGGGCTCAAAACTAGCATAAGTTAATACAACTCACATGGCAATTAATGTGTTAAACATATTGCATGATCCTTTTCTTAAAAATGTTTTGATCATTGACATTTTCAAACACAAAAAGAATAGTAAAATGAACCCTAAGTATCCACAGTTGTGTGATTCTCTGATTAAGATCTACTATTCTCATTATACTAGGAGTTCTATGAAAGTAGATACCATGTCTACTTTTATTTACCATTATATCCCCAACACATAGCATAACTCTTGGAACACAGTGGGCACTCAAAAAAAAAACATTGTTGAATGAGAAATAAAAACAAAAATTATACTGGCTAAGTACTCTCCTCATTTTAATAAAATGGGCTAATATGTCCATTTAATATCTCAGTTTATTCAGCTACATGGAGGTGCAGTTTGAAAATACTTAATCTTGGCGGCCCCATTAGTTACCATGTATAGGTTTTTCTCCTGAGGTTTTTTCCCCCTATGGATAACAGCATAAGTTGGTAAATGCTGCCCCTTAAAATTTTTGCAAGATGAAGATTTCTCTTCCAATATAAATCTCACAGAACTTAAGTACCAACAAAATACTTGTTTAGGAATTAAACAGAATGGTTTTCCTATATTTAAATACTGAACTCTTAATATTTTTTCAGGGTAGTATCAGTACAGTGCAACATGATTATTCGCACACAGTCAAGGACAGCTAGAATGCTCTCATGGAACTAACCTATAGTAAAGACAGTCAAATGGGGATTGGCAGAAGTCTTTTGGAATAATCACTATTGTACCATGGGAAGAAAGAACCAATAACAAAATAAATGGTATCTGAAATAACCATGGCTGATGACATATCACAACTTGGGAGGATCTGAGGACGGGGAAAAACTGTTCATTGATACACAATAGCAGGAAGGGATTCCACAGGATCATGTCACGTGCTCAAGTATAATCCCGATTTAGTTAATTTCCCACATCACCCAAGGCATGGCTGAAATTAAGTCATCTCCTCCACGTGGCAACACCTATTCTTAGATGTTCTCTAAGTATTCTTAGATGTTCTCTGGTTTCAGGGGGATTTTTATGGCTTTAAATGCACTCACAAATTACTTGAAATCTTGGACATTGCCTTAAATGTCTAAGATTAAGTGGAAAGGAAGAAAAGATTATGTGGAAAGGAAGAAAAAAATCTGCAAAGGTAAAAGTAATAAATGTTTTTACCTATGTATGTTCATGTCTACTGAAGCCCAGAGTACGTGACAAGAACTCTGAAGTCCATCACGACCAGCTCTACCAATCTCCTGATAATATGATTCCATTTCCTTAGGAGCACCATAGTGAATGACTTTGCGAACATCAGGTTTATTAATGCCCATTCCAAAAGCTATGGTAGCTATGACACACTGAGAATAAATAACACAGTTTGACAAACATTTAACAGAACTAAAATCTTACATTTGTATCTTCTGGTAAAACAATTGTTCATTAACTAAAGTCTCTGGCATAAAACTGAATTTAATATAATTTCAACCAATCATTTATAGATTAAAAGATTATCTGCTCAATGTACACATTAAGGATTGGTGACTATAAAATGGGACTTCTGTTCACGCTATAAAAAGTTGTAAATGAAGTGCTTTTTCTGAACACCTGTGAATATAAGACATAAAAGAGACCTTTAAGATATTTATTATATAAATAAAAATTTTGTATTATTATGAAGTTTCAAATGTCCTTACCTGATAGCAGAGTATCTTAATATTTTCTAACATTATACTAAAACAGAAGATTCTCATTAAAGATGGTAGAATGAAACATGATACATTATCTCTCCAACTTTAAGAGGATAAAACAGATAGAATGCCTAACATGTATGAATATATTGAGATAAGATTTACATGACTATGGGAAATTTTAGAAAAGAATTAGTGATAAATACACAGAAAACTAAACAAAAAATATGACCAATAAAAATTTAAAAGATAGGCAAGAAAAGCCACCATAATATACAACATGGCTCAGAGATAAGAAGCATTTACAGAGTAATAATTGTATAAATCCTGTACACTGATCTAATGAAGATTATGACATAAACCTATTGGCAGTAAAGGCAATCAGAAATGCATGGACAGGCAGGGCATGGTAGTTCATGCCAGCACTTTGGAAGGCCAAGGCAGAAGGATTGCTTGAGGCCAGGAGTTGAAGACTAACCTGGGCAACGTATCAAGACCCCATTTCTAAAAATAAATTAGCCAGACATCATGGTACACGCCTGTAGTCCCAGCTACTTGAGAGGCTGAGGCAGGAGGATCACCTGAGCCCAGGAATTTGTGGTTACAATGAGCTATTATCATGCCACAGTACTCCAGTGTAGGCAACAGAGTGAGACCTTATCTCTACTTAAAAAAAGACAGAAAGAAATGCATGGACAGTGTGAGAAAAAGGGCAGTAAAGGATATAAAAAGAAGCTAAACTTCATCTTTTATAGTGGGGAGTCAATAGATAACGCCTACTATAAAAAAATAAATAAGTAGTAGCAGTATAAGCAAATTATGGCAAGATATAATGATTAACACCAAAAGAATCAGCTAAAACAGCTAGGTGTGGGAAACAGAAGTGGGAAGGCATGAGGAGCTGATGCCTTTTATTGTAAGCACAGAACTATTTGCATGTATAACTGATAAGAATTAAAGTGCCATTAAAAAAAAAAAAGATAAGGGCTAAGATGGACCAGGAGTACCAAAGGAAAGAAAAGGAAGGACAGAAGGAAGAGAGTAAGGGAGGAAAGAAGGAAAATGCTGAACAAGTAAAAGGAAATACCAGAAAAAAATAAACATAGGAATAAATACAATACTAAGCAAAAGCTTTGGGTAAGACTAGGCAATTTTGCTATATTTAAGAGTGAATAAGCAACACAAAAATAATTCTACTTGTCATCATATGATACTGGTTTTAGATGAAATTAACCTATGTTACAGACACGATTTTCAAAATATCCTTATAAACTAGTAGGTGTAAAAATAGTTGATCAAATAATTTATGCACACCTCATTCCTGAAAAGAAAGGAATTTTCAGCAACTTGAAAGGGCAAATGAGATACAAAGGATACAAAACTAAAAGTTAAGATTAAAAGAAAGACTGAATAGTCACAGACTAAAAATGTAAATCTAAAATGCAAATACAAATCCTTTCTCACCCATCAACTTCAACCAGAATTATCCTACTTTAATCTGCTTACCTATTAGATAAAATTTCATCTGAATTTAAAATTCTGGTTAAAGTAGTCTGGAAAAACTAGAGGCATATGACATACATTAAGCTCAGGCTGCCTCTTTGCAAGTTTCAAACCCATCTATAACCTGGCCAACCAACCCATTCAACATTTTTCTTATGAGTCTGTACTAGTTCCTCCCTGTCTTTAGATCACTGTTTTGTGCCATTCCTACTACAACTCTTTCCTTCCAGCTAGTCCAAAACAGTCGCATTTTCTTAGACCCACATGCACTCCCATATCAAACTGTCTTTGCACATTCTAGTCCTTCTTTCTGGAATTCTATAACCAATTCCTTTTCCCTCATCGCCTACTGGCCTGGCACACAAACTTCTATTCACATGTTCAGACTCTATTCTAATTACATCTCCCTAGATGGACTACCCCACTTACACAACCTACCTAGACAGAGCTAGCGCTGCCTCTATGCACCTAAGCACTAGGTATACTAGTCTGAGACAGTTTATCCACATACCTGTTTTATACTCAATACAAAGAAAGTATTCAATAAACACCAGGTAAATTATCATTTGAGAAATATCTATTTCCACTATCGGGAACAGAGAATAACGATGATTGATCCTCACACCTGAATTTCATCTCTCATGAACTTATGATGAGTCTCTTTCCTTTGGACGAAACTCATGCCTGCATGGTATGTTCCACAGGATAAATTCAGTTTGCTAAGTTCAGCTGTAACTTTTTCTGTCATTTTCCTGGAAGTACAATAGATGATAGTCGGACCTTCAAATTCCCATTCAGAACTAAAGAAAAAGAAGAACAAAAGAATAAACATATATATTATATATACATTTCAGACCAGTTTCGGTTTTATCTTAATTTTTCCTTTCTACTTTCTAAATAAAAGGCTAAAAGGAGAAAGCATATCAAAAACAATGATATATTTAAATGCATGAAAATTTAAAACATTATGGACAATCAAATGTGGAAAGGAATTGTGGTAAGCCCCGGAAACTCAGTTTTGACTCAGTTTTGGTTCAAATTAAAGTTAAAACCATAAACAAGTTTATTTGCTTTAGCTGAAACCTTGATAAAAACTTATAAACTAGTGATAAAAACACTCTAAGGACTGCAATGCTCTCAATTAACAATTAGTGTTAATTTACATAAGAGAGGTAAATATTTACACAGGAATATGCATAAAATGTTACATTGTTTTTTTATTCTCTTATAATCACAAAGCTGAGTTTCTGTATGTTTACCAAAAGAGCTTTCATGTAATATTGAAAAATTGCTTTTATAGCTCAAAGAAGTATTTACTAGTAATCTTGAGATTGAACGTTACAGAAAATATCTATTAGAATGTCTGTTGTAGAAACTTGTGCTTATTAAAAGTGTTAAAAATTTCCATAGAACATTTATTTAGTGCCTCAAAATAGTCCAAATTTACATAAATGCATTCATTTATGCTGACAATCAATATAAAAAGACTGCACTAGTTTAGATTTATGAAAAGTTATTTGTTTGATTTAAATGCATATACCCTGTAATCCATTTTCAATTTTAGGATTCTAATTTACAAAGATACTTGCATATCTGCCAAAACATACATGTACACAGCAAAACTATAATAGTAAAAAATAATCTAAATGTTCATCATTATGTGTACTTACACTATGAAATATTAAGCAACATGTAAAAAATTAAACATTAAACAAGTTTATAAAACCTTTAAAAGGATTATAGCAAAAGCCACTGAAAACTTAAGCTGAGAAAAAAAAGTAATAATTTCACTGCAAGTCTTATTGAATAACATACTCAAAGCAATTTTTGATTGTAACCAAATAGTTTTCAATATCAAATTTACAGTAAACATCGTAATGGAGTGAGGAAAAAAAAGTTTTCTTTTTTTACTATACACAAATCTTATTTTAAAAACATATTTTCAAATAACAATCTGCTCACGAAAACTTGGATATCTTATACAGATAAGGCCCTAATTTAAGAAAGCACAATATATTGAAAGATAGCCAAGATATCCTAAAGGAAAAAAGAAAATGGAAGAAATAGATATAGTATTAAACTATTTCTGCATAAACTTAACAACAACAAAACACTGGGAGTGTGCATCTACACAGTAATAGAGTCAGAGAAAAGAAGTCTAGACAGCTATGCCAAAATGTCAACAGTGATTATAACTAAGGAATGGGACTGAAAGACTAAATTACTTTTCAATTTATATGCATCTATATTGTTGCATGCATCTATTGAAACTTTGATAAAAAATTATAAATTATTGATACAAATACTTTTGGGAATGCAATGCACTAGATTAACAATTAGTCTTAATTTATGTAAGAGAGGTAAGTGATTATTTACATAGGAGTATGCATAAAATTTGTTACACTGTTCTTATTCTGTCTTATGACCATAAAGTTGAGTTTCTGTATGTTTACTAAAGAACAAGAGCTAGGCCAGGCATGGTGGCTCACAGGTGTAATCCTAGCACTTCGGGAGGCCAAGGCAGAATTCACTTGAGGCCAGAAATTTGAGACCAGCCTGAGCAACGTAGCAAGACGCCCATCTCTACAAAAAGTAAAAAAATTAGCGAGGCATGGTGACACTACTCAGGAGGCTGAGGCAGAAGGACTGTTTGAGCCCAGGAGTTTGAGGTTGCAGTAAGCTATGATGATGCCACTGCACTCTAGCCCAGGCAACAGAGCAAGACTCTGTCTCAAATAAACAAATAAAAAGCAAGAGCTTTCTCCTATTAGGTTATTAAGTATTACATGTCTGATTTCCTTATGCAGTTGACAGTTGATATCTCTGATATTTCACTTTGACAATTCTTGTTTTATGTTTATTGTGAAGGTACATCCTCAGTCTTTCAAATGTACATTTTGGCTTGTGATTATCTTTCACATTTTTTAAATGCAATTATCTTGCACATTTTTTAAAGCAATTTTTGTGAAACTATGGATAAGTCAAATTCATGTTATTTTCAAATATGAGTTCTATCGTAGAACCAATGCAGCACAGACAGCTCAAAATATCAACGTTTATGGGGAAGGATGTGGTTAATGAACACACAGTACATCGATGGTTTGACAAGTTCCGTTCTGGTGATTTTAATCTTGAAAATGAGCCACGTGGGCAACCTGAGACCAGGGTAGATAATGATGATCTGAAAGCTGCAGTAGAAGTGAATCCACCTCAACCTACATGTGAAAATTAGCAGCAAGGTCTGATGTTACTGAATTAATCATAATAACACCACATTTGACTTGAACCACAGCTAGCTAAATAGAATTTGAATACGTTAAACATGCATTTAAATAATAAATAAAATTTTTAAAAAGAAGGAAATCATTACCAAAATTCATCAGCCATTAAATCCTTACCTCGTCTTTTTGACAAGAAATTGTTTCAGATCCTGAAGAATATTCCCTGTTTTTTTTGCAACTTCTAAATACAGGTTTGGTCGATCAAAACCAGTACAGGTAAACTGAGTATCCCTCAGGTGTAAGCAACGTGCAATGTCTTTCTGGATTGGAGAACTTGCAGTCGCAGTGAGTGCAACAACTGGAACCTGAATGAGATAAAATTCAGTTTTTAAAAAAGAGCTCATTAATTCCCAACATTTCTACTGCTTTCTTACAAAGAGACTGCCACGACAACTACAGGAGGTACAGTGTCAAAAATGCAACTTTAAAATTCTTTTGTAAAAAAAAAAAAAAAACCTCCTACTTATAAATTTTTCAGCCTTCTGAATACAAATATTTACTTTTTAAAAATCAGAAATCACTTAAATAAAACACTAAATCCACTGGGTTCCCAAATGCAGTTTACCTTGTCTTATTAAATTAAGCCTACTTATTAGCTATCTACTTCTCCATTTCTTATTTCTAACATTTATTACATCTGTAATAGTGCTGATATAAGCAGGTAACATATTATGCCTTATTTTTGATTAATTTATAACTCATAAATTATAAACCCTTCAATTCACTGAAAATCTAACTATAGGCTCTAAAGACTAAAGACTAATCTAACTAAAGACTCATAAAGCAATGAGTCTTTTTTTTCGTCCCCTATGTTAAATATATTGGTTTATGGCTTCGAAAATCTAGAAGCAAAGATCCCAATGACCTAGATAATCTCTCTCCAGTTTTACTAAGTTAACCAATGGCATACTACATATAAGAAATATGCTTAAAATGAAACACGTATTATTGATTCCTTAAGCGACCAAGTCAAGTACTATTTTCAGTCTAGTAAAGACTTCTTGACAGAATGAGGAGACAAAGCAGGAGCCACAGAAGGTATCGGGAAAAACATAAATATGTTATCTTTTGAAATACTAAGGTAGGATAACAACATACTGCTCATAATATCTTTGTTCTTATTATAATAGCAAGTTATACTCAACTATGCTATTATTTCATAATCAGGAAAAATAGACTGTCTTAAAGTTGTTCCTAAATCATTAGCTGTTCTATCACCAAGAATAAAACTTTCCTAGAAATACTCTTTTTGGGTAGGACACAGTAGCTCACACACGTAATCCTAGAACTTTGGGAAGCTGACATGGGAGGATCGCTTGAGCCCAGGAGTTTGAGACCAGGGTGAGCAAGAGCAAGACCCAATCTATACAAAAAAATAGAAAAATTAGCTGGTCATGGTATTGCACGCCTATAGTCCCAACTGCTCTGGAGATTGAGGCAAGAGGATTGCTTGAGCCCAGGAGTTTTAGGTTACAGTGAGCTATGATGATGCCACTGTATTCTAAACTAGGCAACGGAGTGAGACCTTGTCTCAAAAAAAAAAAAAAAAAATAATAATACTGTTTTGGTCGGTTACAGATACTGGAAACAGAATCTTCATAAAACAGCTCTTCTGATAGGCATCTACCTCACAAACCAGCTTAAGCAATTATCTTGTATGTAAATAAAAATTTATGTGCAATTTGTCAATTTAAAAGAAACAATTATTGAGTTTGACTGAAAACAAGACACAATTTATCAAAACTTGCTATCTACTCTTATAATCAATAGCTTTACTGAATTAAAAATTATCTCAAAACTTACGTAAAAACAATCAAGTTTGACAATAATTTTTTCAAATAAAAAAAATTAAATCAAAACCAAATTGACCAGATAATTGGCCTCATTTTTGCATTCTTTATCCTTAAATTTTGTGAAACTATTTTAAAAGGTAAATTTCATTGATTTTTGGCTTACAGACAGTTCTTTGAATTTAGAGTACCTGCCTAACGACTTAAGAGACAAGCCAATTTATAAAGAGATTAGTTTCTCTAATTAAGCTCTAACATAGATATATGTGTTAATATATAAGTATTAACAAACATAAGGCTGAGAATAAGGGATGTTGAAAAATCAAATGTTCATAGGACATGTACATTCTCACCCTCACAAAAAGCATTTTCACCAATCTAAGTGTTTTAATCAAACACTTTATAAATGCACTATTAATAATAAAATACTTATTTAAGTGCATATGCAGACAAAAACAGAAGTTTTCAGGATTTCAGGCCACAAGAAAAGAGGGTTGAGTTTGTTTAAGCAATATAATGTATGAGTAGACAGGCAATACATTTATGAAAATAAGGATTCGAGCATGAAACATGACACATCTTTAAGAAGTTAATAGAAAAATCAGGCAAAAGAGCAGCACAGTGGTGAAAAAAATCCAGCTTGGAATCAGATTGCCTGAGCTCAAATCTTGCCTTCGCCACTTACTATATGTGAGATTTTGAGCTCTTTAATTCTCTAAGCTTTCATCTCCTCATCTATAAAATGACTACAATAACAGTACTAATCCCATAAAGTTGTTAAGATGAAATAAGATAAAACACATAAAGTGCTGAACGTAATGTATGGCATATAGTAAGTACTCAAAAACTCTCAACAATCACTAGTATTGTTATTGCAACAGTTGAAAAGAATTCTATACAGAACTCCAGAGACATGGGTACTACTCCCAGATTTGCCACTGACTTTGGCAAGGGCTCAGTTTTTTTCCCTCAAAAAATGAGATGGAGACAGCTACACGATCTGTTAGGGAGACCATTCCAACTTAAAAATTCCCATTTTGCTACTAGCCACTCCCTACCCTATAACCTGTTAATAGCAAAAATCACTATAAAATCACTCTTGGCCTGGATTGGTGGCTCACACCTGTAATCCTAGCATTCTGGGAGGCCGAGGCGGGAGGATTACTTGAGCTCTGTAGTTTGAAACCAGCCTGAGCAAGAATGAGAGCCCATTTCTACCAAAATTAGAAAAAATTAGCCAGGCATGGTGGCATGGGCCTGTAGTCCAGCTACTCCGGAGGATCGCTTGAGCCTAGGAGTTTGAGGCTGCAGTGAGCTATGATGACTCCACTGCACTCTAGCTGGGGCAACAGAGCAAGACACCGTCTCATTCATACATACATACATACATAAATAAATAAATAAATAAAATCACTCTTTCCCTCAACATTCTAGAAAGTCACAGTTAACAATGTTGCTTCTACACCTAGAAAACAGAAGTAATAGAATACATTAAAATTAAAGAAACAATAAATTTTCACTTAAGCAATGAACAGAACCTTTTCTCTTAGAAGTATGTGGTACTTTATGACATTTAAAATTTATAAACTAGGGTGATGCTTAAAAATTACACACAGGCAGATTATGAGAAGAATAACCACACATCCTCCTTTGCTGGGACGCTTCCAGTTTACACTTGTAGTCATGGTATAATTATTAACAGCTTAAACCATTTCATTTTCAGAAGCAAACTGGTTTGGATGATAAATTATACTGCTACCTATTTATACAAGTTCTTAACTCACAAAATCTATTTAAGTTGGCAAGTCTTGATTTCTTCAGAAACAGGTACCAAGTTTTATTAAAACAAACCACCAAATATAAATTAATCTTATGAGTATAAATTTAGGAAGACCTTAGTCATATACTTAAAGGGTATAGCACCCACAGATTGAGAGAATTCTAACTATTCCATCTGCTTCTAAATTTAGGTCATGTTGCTAATTCTAACTCCGTACTCCCTAACATTACATACTTCATTCATTCTTCATTCCAAACAGTCACAGAATGTCTACTATGACCTGACCTTTGTAATAGTGGTGGGGAAAAAGTAATGGAAATAACCAACATGTCTTATGGACTTCATAGTTCCTCTTATTTGAATTTTACAGAATTTTAAGAATGATATGGAGTTTTCTGCCTGGCCGTTCTTTCTCAAGACTCACTTTGTCTGATTCCCTCCAAACAGGAATCTTTATTCTAAATGGTTTAGTCATCTCTTTGCTATTTTTGAACTTACTGAAATAACATGGTGTGAAACATTCCAGGTTGACACCAGGCGTCCTAGTGTAATTGGATTTAGGAGGAGAGAAAAAGCACCAAGAAGAGTGAGAATAATGACAGTCCTACAACCACCAGGTGGCATTTGTCGCCATTTAGCTAATAAAGAAGATTCTTGAAAATATCACGGGAAAAAGGTTTTCTCAGCCTTGCTTGACAAACATCCTGCCCTGGAGGCTCAACAGAAGGCATATGCTGTATTAATCATACCAAGAACTGAAAATGATTCAATCACTCCATAGCCAGACATATTAAAAGATTTCATTCAAACTAAAAAGTGTTTAAGAACAGTATAGAATAGTTAAAATTCCTTTAACAAAATCCTTCTATTAATAGAATGAAAGACCTAGGAAAGGATTACAGAAAGCAATCTTCCTAGTTTCCAAAAGCTTACTTTAAATCATTCTAAATTAATGGAAATCAGTCCTCCAGGGTACTGTACCTAGTGACTTTCACCACAGAAATCCCTATTACAAGTACTACTAACACTATTAATTTTTCTATATTACTTGCTAACTGGCATATTCAAGTATTTTGTTGGTATGTTTTATTTTAATATCTGATCCAACCAAATCTTCATGAAAAAAGCTAACAAAAAGAAAATATTTTTAGGATCCCTCTCAATTTGCTATCTATAAGCAAGATTAATGAACAAGGAAATTGAACTAGACAATATACCAAAAGAATAACAAACAATTCTAACACTTTTTCTGAGCGTACACATTGCCTCACTACTACCAGGCAAACTTAAACATAAGCCAGCTTTGTCGATTCATTCAAAATTAACACAGCAGGCTAGGAAACCCAGAAACAGACCCACACAAATATACTCAAATGATTTTCAACAAAGGGGCAAAACCAACTTAATAGAGGAAGGACAGCCTTTTCAACAAATGGTCTGGAACAACCAAATATCTGCAGAGAAACCAATGAAACCTTAACCTAAACCTCACACTTTATACAAAATTTAACTCAAAAATGGATCACAGACCTAAAAGTAAAGCATAAAACTATAAAAACTTTAGGGAAAAAAATCACCAGAGAAAATAATCTGATTCTAGGGCTAAGCGAAGAACACAATCCATAAAAGAAAAAAATAGATAAACTGAATCTCATAGAAATTTAAAATATTTTCTGTGAAAGATACTATGGAAAGGATGAAAAGACAAGCTACAACCTGGAAGGAAATATTTGCAAACCACATATCTGACCAAGATCTCATCTCTATAATACAGTTTTTTAAAACTCTTAAAACTAGACAGAAAAAAAAGTCCTCCAATTAAATCAGGCATTTCATCAAGGAGGCAAATTAGCCTATGAAAAGATGTTCATCATTAGCCTTTAGAGAAATGCAAATTATAAACATGAGATATCACTTCACACCTACCAAAATGGCTAAAATAACAGTGGCAACAACAAATGGTGGCAATAATGAGAAGAAACTAGATCACTAACACATTGCTGGTGGGAATGTAAAATGGTAATAGCCACTCTGGAAAACAAGTTGGCAGTTCCTTAAAAAACTAACTATGCACTATCATAGGATCCAGCAACTACAGTCCTGGGCATTTATCCCAGAGAAATGAAAACTTACCTTTACAGGTTGTTTAACCATTCACCTACCGAAGGACCTTCGAATTATAGTACACAAATGTTCACAGCATCTTTACTCATAATAGCCAAAAACTGGAAAACAACCCCAAAGTTCTTCAACTGGTGAATGGTTAAACAAACTGTGGTACCTCTATACCATGGAATACCATGCAGCAATAAAAAAGGAGAAAACTTTTAAAATACCATCATGCATCACTTAATTTTTCAACCAACAACAGATCACATATACAACAGTGGTCCCCTAAGACTGTAATAAGGCTGAAAAATGCCTATCGCCTAATGATGTCATAGCCTTCATAACATCGTAGCACAATGCATCACTCACAGATTTGTGGTGATACTGGTGTAAACAAACCTACTGTGCTGTCAGCTGCCAATCAAATAAAAGCACAGCATATACAATTATATACAGTACATAACACTGGACAATGACAATAAACGACTATGTTACTGGTTTATGTATTTACTATACTATACATGCTAAAATAATGCTAAAAAGCATTATTTTACAGTATACTACTTCTACTTACAAAAAAATTGGCCAGGCATAATGGCTCACACCTGTAACCCTAGCACTTTGGGAGGGTGAGGCGGGAAAATCACTTGAGGCCAGGGGTTCAAGTCCAGCCTGGGCAATAGTGAGACCTTGTCTCTACAAAAAAATTAAAAAGTTATCTGGGTATGGTGGTATACCTATAGTCCCAGCTACTCGGGAGGCTGAAGCAGAAGGACTGCTTGAGCCAGCTGTTTAAGGCTGCAGTGAGCTATGATGATGCCACTGCACTCCAGCCTGGGCAACAAAGCCGGACCTTGTCTCAAAAAAAAAGTTAACTATAAAACAGCCTCAGGCAGGTTCTTTAGGAGGTACCAGAAGAAAGCATTGCTGTCATAGGAGATGACAGCTCCATGCCTGTTATTGCCCTTGAAGACCTTCCAGTGGGACAAGACGTGGAGGTGAAAGACAGTGATTAATGATCTTGAGCCTGTGTTGGCCTGGGCTAATGTGTGTTTTTTGTCTTAGTTTTCATTAATAACAAAAAAGGTTAAAAAGTAAAAAATATTAGAAAAAGGCTTATAGAATAAGGATATAAAGAAAGAAAATATTTTTGTACAATGTGTTTTAAGCTGTTATTACAAGAGTCAAGTTTTTGAAAACTTTATAAAGTAAAAAGGTTACAATAAGCTAAGGTTTATCTTCAATTACTGAAGAACAAGAAATGTTTTTTATAAATTTAGTGTAACCTAAGTACACAGTGTTTAAGTCTACAGTAGTACACAGTGATGTCCTAGGCCATGATGTTCACTCAATGACTCACCCAGAGCAACTTCCAGTCCTGAAAGCTCCATTCATGGTAAATATCTTCTACAGGTGTACCTTTTTTTTTATCTTTTATACCATAAATGGCTCTATGAACAAACTTCAATGACCCCCATATGCTCTTTTATAATCCTTTCCCTAAACTAACCTTTGACCTTTTCAGTTATTTCCCAGAAAATGGTGGCTTTTCTGCAAGACAAAGGAGCTGGGCAGAATTCATAACAAGATTCACCATCTCCCACAACCTGCCCCCAACGGACAAGACTTCTGCCTTGTTGTGTTAAAAAATTCCTTTCTTCCTTGGCAATCTTCATTGTCTCAATAGTTGGATCTTTGTGCCACAAGCAAATGAACCTCGGCTGACACTCCCATGTGGTTTTGACAATAGTACCAATTTTTACTATACCTTTTCTACGTTTAGATATACAAATACTTACCATTGTGTTACAACTGCCTACGATATTAAGTACAGTAACATGCTAAACAGATTTGCAGCCTAGGAGCAATAGGCTATATCATCTAGGTTTGTGTAAGTACACTCTACAATGTTCCACAATAACAAAGACACCCAATGACACACTTCTCAGAACATATCCCCTTGTTAAGTAACACATGACTGTACACCACAACTTGGACGGATCTCAAGAGAATTATGCTGAGTGAAAAAAACTAATTACAAAAGATGACAAACTGTATGATTCCATTTATATAACATTCTTGAAATTATACAACTGTAGAGATGGAGACCAGATCAGTGGTTGCCAGGGGATAGGGTTGCAGGTGGAGAGGTAGGGAGGTTAGCAGGTGTGGCTATAAAAGGATAGCTCCAGGCAGCCTTGTGGTTGTAAGTTTTCAAGACATTCATGTAAAATACACCATTCATGTAGAACATTCACATAAAATTTTGCTATTCTTTATAATTAAGGAAGAAAGTAGACTTCTAATATTAAAAGCCTTAATAAATCCCCCTTCAAAATGGTCCAATTTTTAGGTTTTTAATTATGATGCAAGAAGGGGTGACCATGCTTTCACAGCGTCCTAGAGTGAAAGGACATATGGATAAAAGACCACTGAGAAGACATGGGAATCTAACCATGGTTCTAAAGCCGCAGTCTGGAAACCATGGCCCACAAGACAATATGGCCCAAAAGCAAAGAATGTAACCCTTTACATTTTTAAAGCATTGTTAAAAAAAGAGAGACAGAGAAAGAAATATGTGACAAGAGACTACATGTGGCCTATGAAGCCTGAAATATTTATTACTGGGTCCTTTTAGAAAAGGTTTGCCAAGCCTCATTCTGTAGCATTCCTCAATAAATGATATGCCAACCTAGAATTAAAAAAAAAAAAAATTTTTTTTTCCTGCTTACATCATCCATTTGCCCTTTCACGGAGAAGTCTTCAGCTTTTTGGCCACTTTTTGGCCACTAAGGGGACTCCTGAATGGTCCCCTTAGTAGGAATGTCATTTCAAGACATTAGATTTGACAAAGCTTACCAATGGGAGTGCGGTCTTTAGGGAGCCCAATTTCCTGAATGACGTTCTAAATTCATGGCCCCATTCAGAAATACAGTGAGCCTCATCCACAGCAATAAGTGTGATACCTATAAAAGAGAAAAAAATGAAGTTCAAAAAGAAAGAATAAACTCACCTAAATCAATGTTAATTTCTTCACTTAGAAAAAATAAACTCACCTAAATCAATATTAATTTCTTCACTTAGAATACATATTACCAAAAGAAGAACAAATAATCCAAATCAAAGTATTTGGTTCATATAAAAATAAAAGCAAAAATAACATCACATATTACCAAAAATCATTATTGGGAATAGGGAGAGGGAAGAGACATGAATAAAAGCCACAAAAATTTTAAAAAGGAAGCATTTATATATTAATCCAAAAAACATTTTTACTGGATTTCAGCTTTCATCATTATTCCTCAGAGAGATGAATTGCTTACTATGATTTTGTCCCTAAAACTATCTCTCATGAACCACCTGCAACAATAATGCCTTTTAAAAAAGAACTGTTAGGATGGGGAGCTTACGGTGAGGGGAGAGAAAGAATTCTCAACAAAAAGTTAGGACAGAAAAAAGTCAAAGTTTATTTTACTTTCTCTGAGAAAGACAGAAAAGGGAAAGAGACAGAGAGAGAGAGAAAGGAAAAGGCACAACACCCGGAAGGAAAAAAAGGGAAGTACTGGCCCCAAGCAAGAGGAGCTCAGGATTTTTACGCCTAAAAAGGGGGACAAAAAGAAAAATTCATTGCTGTAGACTGATTAGCAGGCAACAGCTGTGAGATGTCAGGGTATTTGTTTTTCTCTTTTTTCTTCTCCTGGAGACTGGCTTATCAATGTAGTCTGGCCAAACTGGTCTAGTGAATATAATATACTTCCTTTCTGTCTGCTGAGCTCTTTTGAAATGCTGTAAAACCAATTCTGCAGGTACTTAATTTTCAAAGACAGTGAGTTAAGACCCACATGATTAGTCTTAAAGACAGTAAGTTAGTTTATTTTTCTCTGTTAGATAGTTTATTAGCAAGGCCATCCTTTCAAGAACTGTTCTATTTCTCTTTGGTAATACGTTCAATTTTATCTCATGGATTGGCTATTAAAAAGGATAAAAAAGAGCACATTTCTATTAAGATTAAGTGCATCACTATCCATGATGGATACATATCATGTTTGCAGAGAGTCCCTCTGAAATACCAGTATCAGAAGACAGGATGACATCCACATTTTCTAATGTAAAACGGTATGGGAAGAACTGTCTCATTATGTACAAAGTAGGTAAGAAGAAATATAATTTGTCCTTTCTTCCCCTACTAGCATCTCTACTCTGTCCCCACACCATACACATACATTGAAACAGAATCAATAGTGTGTAGTAACACATTTCAGAAAAGGATTTTATAATATAATCACTCATTAAAATGTCTTCAGACATTTCAAAGTAGTAACAGTAGTACTTTTGCCCTCAATTATCAAATTAATGATTAAGACAAGAATACTTTTTCCCTTAGTAGGTATGATGATTATTTGATACTTCTCCAAGTATTAATCACGTTCTGACAATAGTAGGGTGATTAAAAACCTGTGCTCTGCAGTCAGAATGCCTGGATGCAGAACCTAGCTCTACCACTTACCATGTGTATTACATTAAACAAGTTACTTAAGCTTTGCAAGTCTCTGTTTCCTCACAAGTAAAACGTGGATAATATGAAAATAATGGTACCTAACATTTTTAGTTATTCTAAAGATTAAATTAGATCATAAATTACTAAGATAGGGCCTGGCACAAAAAAGAGCTCAATAAAAAAAAATACTACTACCATTATTATTATGGTTATTAAATGACCATTATGATGCAAACACTTTTCTAGGAATAGAAAGATTAATAAAATATAATCCATGGCCTTGCAAAATTTACAATTCTAAAAGAGGAAACAGACATGCAAATAAACAATTACAATTCATTGAGATTACAAACTATAATAGTCTGAGAGAGCACAGAGGCGAAAGAAAGCAAAAAAAGAAACCTACTAAATATGAGCAAAGCAGGTTGCTTAGCATCAAAATTCTCTGGTTACTATTAAGCGGCTAGGAAAAGTTCAATATTACCACTATACTTACTTCAGCTTTAGAAACTAAATTTTAAATTATTTAGGTTAAAACAAAGATGACAATCTTTTATTTTAAAACTCTCTTTTTTAAAAACCCTTAGTTACAGGTTTGACAAACTAGGTTTTAATAGAGCTGAATTTCATCCCTTTGAATCAGTTAAGGCAAGCTTTTGCCAACATTCACTTTAAGTGTGCAAGTCCAAGTGTCTTCTCAGCATCTATACATATTTCATTTTGGCATATTTGTCATTCAAGCTAACTTCCAAAGTTAAAAGACAATTACAAGTCTGGTTAGTAAAGAGTCTCCATATAAAATTATGTTTGCTGTTTCTGTTAAAAATCCAGACTACTTAAATAATTTAACATTTACCTAAAAATGATAAATATGATTAGTTAAATGTCAGACTACTGTACAAATAACATCCTCAGTATATTCATTTTTGCAAGCATTTTATACAATTTCCTGCAACAAAAGCCAAAGGAAAATATTTCAAAAATAATTTTTATTTAATTTATCCCTTTTGTTCCACACTGAGAGTCAACCAAAGAGAACATTTTGATCCATCATAAGCAAAGTAATCTGCTATAATGATTGCAGTGTTCATAATTAATCCATTACAAAAATAAAAGTTGTCACTACTTGACAAAAGTATTAAGTATTTAGTTACTAATTATTATACTAATTATTCATTTAATACCATCACAAAAACAAAGACAATACTAAAGTAAAACAAAACATATCCAGACTACTATGGACACAGACCCTAGCTTTTGAATAAAACCATGAAATTTATGTATAGGGTAGTTATGCTTAATCCAAAAGGAAATATTCATAAGAACTTCACACAATCTAATAGGAAATACATCAAATTCATTGTCCATTAAAGGTAAAAATATAATATGCCAATAAGGGAATTAAACAGCTGATAAATGTACCCTTTGATAATATATTTAATCAATGTTAATTTCTACCCTCATTCTTTTGTTAGCTTTAACACATACTAGAAGATACAAGCTTGTTTTCATTGTATTGTTAGAAAAATTGTTAACTACTTTCCTAGAGTTATGAGTAATCATTAAATGAGATGTTGCAATCTGAAACCTTAACCTATCTGGAATTACTTTAATTCATACTTATACAAAGAGATCATACAGTCTTAGAAAACTAAGTTTGGTTAACTCAACTGAAGGTTTGAAATATGGGCATTTGCAACAGAAGCCATGATTACAACTCTTGGATGGCTGAGCCTAACTACCAAGAAGAAAGCAACAAATAAAATTTTTTTTAGTACAAAAAAAGGTGGCATCAGCTTTTGACTAATTCTATATTTACACTTTTCTAGGAAATAAGCTCTGATTTTTTTTTTGACACCTCAACAAATGCAGAAATAAGTTTTTGTTTTTCATTTTCTTAGCAATCAATCATACTCACTGGTGGCAACTGTGGTTTCAACCCTGGCTACACATCAGAATCACTTGTGAAAAGCTATCAATGCTTTTCACCACCTCAGGCCTGTTAAACCAGAATTTTCAAGGTTGGAGACTCAAATTTTTCTAAAGCTTAAAAGGTGATTCTCATAAACAACAAGGGTAAAGAGCCACTACATTGATTTTATTTACAGTTAGAATATGGCAAAAAGGCAAATTCAAATCTCATAGAATCTTAGATTCAACATTCATTCAGCAATACATTTAAAGTCCTAACTATGTGCCCAGCACTACATTAGTAAAATATAAATAAATCAGAACGGTATTTTTCCCTTGAAAAGTTTATAGTCTAGCAGAAGGAAACAGATACATAAACAGGTAATTATAATACAGGAGCCTAATTTCTATGGCAAAAGGATTATAGGGTACTATGGGAAAGGAGAGGAGAAACAGCAATTAGAGACTCAGAGATTTCCTGAAGGAGACAATATTTGAAATAAATGTTAACAGCAGTGAAATCCAGTCTCCATCCATAGGTTTAACTTTAAAAAATAATTCAGCTCAATAAGTATTTAAAAAGATCCCTCTTTACCACTTACCAATAGTAGCCTCAAGTTGCCGGAGTAGGTCCAAGTTACCTGAACAAAATTCTGGAGTCATATATACAATCCGATACTTGCCTCTGTAAAAACAAACAAAAGAAAAAGGAAAAACACAGGAAAGAAAACATACCAACAATAAAGAAAACAGTCATCTCAATGAGTTACAACTTAAAATCAAACTATTTGAGAAATGTTTAAATAATATATTATGCCACTTATGAAAAACTAAACGAATGCCATATATATACGTGTCTATGCAGTATTCACATGTGTTATTTGATTTCTCTTCAATACATCAAAATAAAAAGTAACAGTGCCTGTCAGGGAGTATTTATCACTAAAATGACATCAGAAGCCAGCAGTCTATTCCCCTTCAAACTCCAGTGCTTGAGTTAAACTATCAAGCCTATAATAAACCTTTCATGGTATTATCAGTCTACACACATACCAGCTTCTTTCTCTGAGAACTCTAACCCACTATCCTCACTGCCCCATGATGAAACCCTCAGCATTCGTGTTTATTCTACATATTCTGCTCGCTTGCCTAACAGTTATTAGACCAGGGATAGACACTGTCAAAGTCATGCCAACTAATCTCTGTTCTAGAATCTGGAGGTCTGATCAAGAAATAATCAGTCAGCCTCTGCAAAAGCAGGACCTGCAACACGTTAGAAAAAAAAAGAATGAAAGAAAGAAAAAGGAGTTGCAGAGCAGGCAGCCATCTTCTAATTTGCGACTAGAAAAGCAGAGAACACTTACCTCTTCAGAGAGAAAAAAGAGGAAGACACAGGGAGACTACAGATAAAAGGAAAATCCTATTGTATTTTCCATACCCATTTCCAGTCTCTTCCGTAAGGACTGGCTAACTTTTCAGTGGGTTCCATGACTTTACTCCTAATAAAAAATTCAATATTCACTTAAGCTAGCTTAAGTTAACTTCTATTCTGGGCAGACAGAATCCTAATTAAGACAATACCTGTAAGAAAGGCTAAATCTAGGGAAAAATATTTAGAGTCTGTTGTCCATTCTACCAAACGAAGACCTAGATCAAGTCAAATAAAATGAAACTTATTTTCTATATGAAAAATCTTTATAATAGTCTATTCAACCAACAAACACTTGAGTGTTTATTGTGTGCTAGGCATTGTGCTTTCACTCGGAATCGATCAGCAGCAAAACAGATATGTCTTTACCTTTGTGAAATTAATAAAGTATTTTAATTAACATGGCAAATAGGATAAATAATAAACTCTGATATCAAACCATTCAGGTTTGAATCTTAGTTCTACTTTTTACGAGGTAAATGATCTTAGGCAAGTTACTTAACTTTAGTGTGCCCCATTTTCTTTGGTATAAAACAGTGCTAATAATTTCAAAACAGCTAATTTTTTAGATATTTAGATTAAAGGTAAACCCAATCAAAATCCCAGTAGGCATTTTAGCTGAAATGGTAATACTGAAATACTTATGGAAATACAAAGGACCTAGAATAGACAAAACAATTTTGAAAGAACAAAACCAGAGTAATTGCACTATCTGATCTGAAGGCTTATTATAAAGCTGTAGTAATCAGGACACCAATCAAGACAGACAAACAGATCCACAGAACGGAGAGCTGAGAGTGTAGCAATAGACCCACATGTATGCAGTCAATTTATTTTTGACAAAGGTACAAAGGCAATTTAATGTAAAAGGATAGTATTCACCAAATGGAGCTGGAACAATCAAATATTCACATGTGAAAAATATAAAAATAAACTGATACCTCATACAACATATAAAATTTACTAAAAATGGATAACAAAACTAAATGTAAAACTTAAAACTGAAACTTTTAGGAGAAAACATAAAAGAAAATCTTTGTGACACAGATTTCTTAGATTAAATATCAAAAGCAAAATCCATAAAAGAACAAATTGACAAAATGGACTTTATTGAAATGGAAAACAGCTGCTCTTCAAAAGAACTATGAAGAGAATGAAAAGTCATAAACTAGGAGAAAATGTTTACAAAGCATATATCAAATAAACGATTTGTATTCAGAATACAGAAAGGTCTATAAAAACTCAATAAGGAAAAAGAAACAGAATGGGCAAAAGATTTGAATAGACACTTCCTCAAAGAAGGTATACAGATGGCTAAAAAGCATATGAAAAGGTACTCAACATAAGTAGTCATTAGAGAAAAGCAAATTAAAAACACAATGAGATTCTCCTAGAATTGCCAAATTAAAGATTGGCTATACTAAGTGATAAAAGGGATGTGAAATAATTGGATCTCCCATACACTGCTGGTGGGAATGTAAAATGATACAACCACTATCAAAATGTTTGGTAATTTCTTAAAAAGTTAAACATAAGCATTACTAGATGACTCAGCAATGCCACTTCTAGGCATCTACACAAGAGTACAGAAAACATGTCTATAATAAAACTTGTACACAAATGTTCATGGCACCACTATTTTTAACAGCCAAAAAGTGAAAATTACCCAAATACTCATCATTGATGAATGAATACACAAAATGTGGTATGCCCATACAATGGAATATTATTCAGTCATATAAAGAAATGAACTACTGATAACATTATGCTAAGTGGAAGAAGCCAGACACAGAAGGCCACATACCATGTAAGTTCATTTACAGAAATATCCAGAATAGTCAAAGCATAGAGACAGAAAGTAAGTAGAATAGTGGGCCAGTAATGGTGGCTCATGCCTATAATCCTAGCACTCTGGGAGGCCAAGGCGGGTGGATTGTTTGAGCTCAGGAGTTCGAGACCAGTCTGAGCAAGAGCGAGATTTCGTCTCTACTAAAAACAGAAAGAAATTAGCTGGACAACTAAAAACATAAATAGAAAAAATTGGCCGGGCATGGTGGTGCATGCCTGTAGTCCCACCACTTGGGAGGCTGAGGCAGGAGGATCGCTTGAGCCCAGGAGTTTGAGGTTGCTGTGACCTAGGCTGACGCCACAGCACCACTCTAGCCCAGGCAACAGAGTGAGACTCTGTCTTAAAAAAAAGAAAAAAAAAAGGAAAAGAAAGTAGATTAGTGGTTGGAAAGGGGTAGAAAAGAGGAAAACAAGGAGTGACTGTTTAATGGGTAAGGAGTGATAAAAATGTTCTGGAATTAAATAGTGATGATGGGTATATAACATTACTAATATACTAAAAGCCAGCAGACTTTCAAAATGATTAAAATGGTAAATGTTACGTTCTGTGAACTTTGCCTCAATTAGAAAAAGGCTAAACATATATCCACCACATGATCCAGTCTTTCCACACCTAGGTATACATCAATGATAAGAAAACATACATCCATACAAAGTCCTACATACAAATGTTCATAGCGGCTTCATTTGTAATAACTCAAACTGGAAACAATGCAAATGTCTATTAGGTGAATGGATAAACAACTTGCAGCGTATCTATTTAATGTCATCTACTCAACAGTAAAAGGAATGAACTATTAATAAATGTAAAAACATGGATGAATCGCAAAATAATTTATGCTGCATTATTTAAACCAGATAAAAAGAGAGAAGATAATACGTGACTGATTCCTTTTACATACAATTTTAGAAAACACCAGTTAATCTGGTGATAGAAAGCAGAATAGCAGTTACCTTGTACCTGAGGTTAAAAAAAAAAAGGTAAACTTTGCGGATGAGGAATATGTTCATTATCAGTATTGTGGTGATAATTTCGTGGATGTACAAATATTTCAAAACTTACCAAATTAAACATTTTCACTATATAAAATTTATTGTAAGTCAATTACACCTCAATAAAGGTGATTAAAATGTTTAGAAAAAAAGAAAATGTATGTTCACAAAAAGACTTTTATAGGAATGTTTACTGCAGCTTTATTAATAATAGCCCAAAACTGGAAATAGCCTAGGTATCGATCAGTAAGGAAATGTAAAAATTGTGTTATATTCAAATAGTAAAATACCACTCAGATATATTTTTAAAACTAATGATACATGCAACAACATGGAGGAAGCTCAAAAACATTATATTGAATAAAAGAAGTCTTACACAAAAGAGCCCATATTGTGTGATTCCAATTACATGAAATCCTGGAAAAAATCAGAACAGTGGTTTGCCTCAGGATGGAAGATGGAAGGACAGACTGGGAAGAGACATGAAGGAAGTTTCTGGAGTGACAGTAATATTCTATATCTTATTAGAGGTTTGGTTTACATATTTATATGCATTTATCAAAACTCTAAATACATATGTGTCTTGCATATATTAATATACATAGAGTGACTGTTTAATGGGTATGGAAGTTGTTTTGGGAGTGATGAAAATGTTCTGGAATTAGAATATGCATATATATGTACATATATAGTAACATATACACACACATTTTTTGTGTATCCAATATGATATTCTTCTTAGGAATTACATCATGACAAAATTGGTAGGGCAACAGATCTAGAATCCAGTCCCTGCTCAGCCACAAATTAATTGAGTGACTCTGGGCAAATTACTGGGCCTCAGTTTTCTCAACCATAAAATGAGACAAATCTAGATATTCTCAAAGTTCTATTCCTAAACCAAAATTTTATAACTCCACAGCTACAATACTAATCTTATAGCCTAAGAACTGAGAATAATACATTTCTTTAAGTTTAAAACATTTAACAGTTCTGCAAATGTACTATAAAAAGAAAGTACATTTTTAAATCATGGACACTTTGTTCATGCATTAAATAAAATTTTGTGTGTACAAAATTCTCTTACATACTATAGACACCTGAGCACATGATCGGAAATCATAAATTACTCACAATTTAATATCATTTAGGACGTTTTCTGACTGCGCTGATCCAAGGAAGCAAGCTGGAATGTTGGACATTCTGTGAGAAGAAAAACAAATACTCTGAAGCCATGTACACACTAAAAATATCAACTTCATTCTTAAATAAGAAGGAATAAAGAAATATAATAATGTGTATTCCTCCTCTTTGCAATTTTCCCATTTTTTGTAAGTAAGTTGATAAACAAATTCCTTCAAGGACCCTATCAGAGGCAGGTTTTTAAGGTGTGTCTTTCAAAAAGATTGCAAGCTCAGAGCAGTGGGGGTTTGGGAAACTGACGAGAGATTGGTTAATGGGTACAAACATATAGTTAGATAGAATAAGTTCTAATGTTTGATAACACAGTAGGATAACTATAGTTAACCACAATATATTATATATTTCAAAATAACTAGAAGAGAAGATTTGAAATGCTCCCAACACAAAGAAATGACAAATGTTCAAGGTGTTGGATATTCTAAATACCCTGATTTGATTATTACACATTGTATGCATAAATCAAAATACCGCATATACCCAATAAATATGTATGAATACTACGTACTAAAAACAAAAAAAAAAAGATAGCAAGTTCAGGTTGAAGAAGCTGGAAAGTTTTTCACAGATAAAAAATACACTTCCATGTATATACTTCATACCAAGCTAAAGAGCAGGGGTAACAGAAAGAGAAAGGAATTTTGAGATATTCAATGTAAGCTAGCACAAAGTAATAATGCCTTTTTAAAAAATTTTATCAGGCCCACCTGGTAGCACTGAATTACAGAGAACTCAAGACAGAAGATAGGGTCTCCCACTAAAGTATCATTTATTACTAACGTAGATAAAGCGACACTTGCAGAAACATTATTGTGAACTAGATTTTAAAATACACGATAGATCTCATGTTTCATTCACAGAAGAAAAAAAGAGGGCAATGATAATATGACTTACTTAAGCTGGAGCACTTGGTCTTCCATCAAAGAAATAAGGGGAGAGATGACCAGGCCAATCTTGCCAACATAAACAGGTGGATACTGGAAGCACAAACTCTTTCCATATCCTTGCGATAAAAATAATAAACTCAGAGAAATAAAAATTAACCCTTGATACTTTACTTTCTTCTTACAGTGTATTTCTATGATAGAATTGGCATTACTAATATGCTATTTTCCTAAAACCTAATTCAAGCATAAATTTGAGCATATAGGCTCTGTTTACACTCTTCTATATTTTACACCATTTGTATTTGTATTTTAAGAGTTTAATGAAAGATTAAGCATTTGAAACACTTTAAGTTTTATTTTTTAAAGGATTAGGTGATTTGCTTAAGTACAACTTACCAGTTGCCATGACAACAACATTATCTCTTCTTTCCTCCAATACTGAATGAATCACTTTCCACTGAACCCTTGAAGGTAAAAAGCAAAAAGCTATTTTGTTTTATTAATAAGAAACCCAGGTACAAGTTAGAATCCATTTAACTTTTTCACTTTCACTAATAGAATTTCCTTTACATTTCTGAGCTTCACATATAAACAAGTACAAGCCCTGAAACTTTAAAGCAAACAACCCCATTTGATCAACCTTCCATTCAAGTCAACTAGGAGTTTCCATTTGGTATATGTATTAAATCTCCTTACATATATCTAAAGTATAAAATAAATTCCAAGCTTCATACTAGATATCCAAAAAAAATCAATGCTTTAGAATAAATAGAGAAATGTTCCAGACAAGGATTGACTGAAAAGGGAAATGAGCGAACTTTGGGAGGTGATGACAATAATGCTCTACATCTTGATAAGAATGTAGTTACACAGGTACGTGCACATATACTTAAGATTTTATTACCCTTTTACACAAATTTTACATCAAAGAAAAAAACTGTAAGTAAGATTTAATTCTAGTTAATAATTTAATGCTAAAGTCCTTAGGGGGAAGTGTAACAATGTCCTCAGTTGACCCGGAGATGCATTTTTAAACTTCAGTGTATTAACAGATGAATAGAGAGATGGATATGTGATAAAGCAATATAATAAAATGTTAATAGGTGATTTGAGGTGGTGAGTATACAAGCATTCAGAGAAAAAAAAAATTCTTTTCACTTTACTATAGCTTAGAAAATTTTCTTAAAATGTCAAAGGAAAAAACAACTTAAGGTGATCTTCTGGTGTGCCGATAATGACCTATTCTTCTCTAAGGGCCAGTTAGTTACACAGGGTGCTCAGTTTATGGAAAGTCATTCATCTGTATACCTATGTGCACTTTTCTGTATGTGGGACACAAATTTAAAAATCTTAAGATTAAAAGAAAAAAGGAAGGAAATACTTCAGTGGATTGTATTTAAATTCTCAGAATAGAAAAAATGTGGTCTAGATTTTTATATGCTTATTAATTTTACTCAAATGTATTTGTCCCTCATCTCATTTTTATTCATGTCATTTTTATCCTCATAAATGTGCCCCTTAAATTAAGTACATCTTCAATACGTTAAAATAACATAAGATTATTGTTGTTTGTTACATTGTCATATAATGAAGTTCTATTCTATCGGCTTGCTTTGGACAATATGATGCACAAAATAGGTATAGAGACACTTATTTAATGACAAACAAGTCAGCATTAAAGTAAAATTTATTTTTAAGTGTCTTTAAACCACAGAACCACTCAATTAAAGAAAAACCATTTTTCCTCACTTATAAAAACTTACTGAAATGAATTTTATGTAAGTATTACTTTGAAATAATTTTATAAGTCACTTACAGAAAATACAGTGTGGCATGTGTAACTACATAACTGTTGTGCTAAGTGGATGGGCTATTTGCTTTTTTTCCTTTGTGAAGAAAATACTAAATGTGTGATTTAATTAACTGAGATTATACTTACGGTTTAAAACTGGAATGGCCAAAGTAGGTCTTGAGGCAAGTAACTTGCATTGCATTGGGTTCTGGCAACAAATAGTCTTAAAATAAAATAAAATGGGCATTTATGTTCAAATAGAAACACACTAAAGGGAGAAAAAGGATTATTTCATTGGCTTCTTTTAAAGAATATAGTGACAGCTACCACAGGATACTGTTTTCTGTCTTTTTATTCCAATCTAATTTGGGTTTCTGGGTACCAGTCATGACTTCAGGTAAACACTTTTGGCTACTACTAAGTATTAGAATTTTGTTGTGATTTACACTTTGCCAGCACTGTAAAAAATTGATCTTTTAGAATTAGCTATACTTCCAAAATTTAACATTTAGAATACACTATAGCAAGCAATATACCAAGTCCAAATTTTATAATATAACCAACTTTTGATTAATGATAATCAGAAATTATATTAGTGTCACAAAAAAGTCCACAGATAAAATAAAATCTTCATTTCAGTTACTTAAAACTAAATCTAGTTACACCTAAATTTAGTCACCTAAATCTACTTTAGTTATCTAAATCTAACTTAATTGGGTAAATTTAGTTACCTAAATCTTTGATCAAAATTCTAACTGCACAGCACAATGGAGTTACGTTAGCTCTACCTGACTTTCACTGTCCACTCTTAGGCTGAATGATTTGTCAGTGGCCAAGAAAGGGCAAAACAAAGAATCAAGATAATTTATCACTAAACAAATAAAAGCTCATTATTATACTTATCAGCATTAACAATTTTAAGTAGAAAACTAAACTTATTTGGAGAAATCATGTCTCTATTTAATACAAGAAAACAAAGGGGAAAACATTTTATCAACACAACACTATTTTTATGCTATTTTTATAAACAGAAAGAATGTTTTGTGGAAACAAAAGCATTACAGGAATTTAATGGCAAGTTCATAGGATCCAATAATTAACTATGTCACAAAGTCCCTGACCTCTGAAACATCCAAAAAGTGGTAGGTATCAGAGGTGAGTCATTTCAAACATTTTAGTGCTTACCCTTCTCATCTTCTTCTTCCTCTTCAATAGCTTCATTTTCATCTTTTTCTTCCTCTTCAATAGCTTCATTTTCATCTTCACCATCTTCTTCAGTTGGAAGACCCAGATTTCTTTCCATTTCTAAGCATTGAGAATGAGTTGGTTCTACCATGCCATTATTTAGGTTCTCTGAAAACTGAAAGTTTAAAAGAAATTTAAAAGCAAAACCACTGACAGTGTCATATCTTTGTCACCAAACACAAAAGGAGTATTATTAACAGAGCCTACAATTTTGTTCAAAGCTGGCAGATGTGCAAGCAATACCACAAAAGAACATGTGTGCTCCAGTTTAAATATGTGTTCATGAATGGTTTCTAAGGCACAGGGCCAAAGATGGAAAAATTCCAGCAGAAACAAGGTTCATTAATAGCATATAATGAACTGCCCCTGGGGAAAGCTATCATAAATTTTGATTTGGGATAATTTAAAAGATTTTTTTCTTTATTGTACTTCAATGTTTTCAATCCTCAAGTGGTAAATTTGGATTTTAATGTTATTTTTGTAATCAGTTTCTCTACCTCATGTGTCAGTCACGTTCTATTTTAGCAAAGATAAGGCTTAAACTATAAGTAAACAGTAAATGTGCTAGAATTGTCAAAACAAACCAAAAAATTCAAATAATTTTAGAAAATGAGTATTACAAATTTGAAATAATTATCTGTTTTAATTTTGATTTGACAGTATCTGATTTTCTCCCCTAACTAATGATTGTCTATTTCAAGAATGTTAGGGTATTTCAAAATTGTTTCATCTATAAAATTTTTTACTAAGGAGTGACAAAAAGACTTTATTAAACTACAGTTTTTATTTTCTCTTTTTAATAAACCTTTCATTTAATATTTTAACTTTAAAGGTTTTTTCAAAAAATGTACTCATTTCAAGTCTGGAAGAGAAAAAATAGTGATGCTGTTTCTGACTTTTTATTCAAGTCCACAAACATACTTTAAGCATTTTTAAAATAAGTTTCTCTAATATGGGCATCCAAGTTGCCTTCTAAGAGATTCAACATGGATATAATGTTTGTAGAAGACCATAAGTATCCTATAAATGCATTACTTGAACAGTACTCCTAAAAAATGGTTAGTCAATAAAAAAATATGATTTAGTATTTATGTTGTATTATTGTTACATAATATTTAATAAACACTTATTAAATGCCAGGCTCTGCACTAAGCTCTTCACAACCAACACCTTAAATAATTATTATAACTGTTCACTGAGTATCAAAAATGCTAAGAAACTTGCCAAAAGTCATACAGCTATTAATAATAATTGGAGATGGTGGGATTCAAATCCATATCTGAATTCAGAATCTACATTCTTAATCACTACCCACTACTCAGCCTCAAAACTAGGAATAAGGAAATTAATCTCATTTAATAAAAAGAAAAAATTCTCATCAACCTAAAGACAAGGAATAAAAAGTATACACAATGGTAAACTTCAGTGTTTTCCTTTTTCATTTAATTTGGCTAAATTAGCTTTCTTTCTTATACATCTTTGATTCACAACACCTGACAAAGAAACTGGAGGTTGAGTGAAGAAGTAGAAGATATATAAAGTACTATTTTCAACTTTGGTAATAAACTGGAGTAATCCCGAACCACTTAAACCATCAGAAAATTATATATGATATAAAATATCCATAGTAAATTTACACTAAAGTAAAGAAGATTACTGAATGTATAAAAACAGAACTTCCAAATAAAAGAAGAGATACACGGAGAGGAAGAAAAGCCAACTTTAATACTGGAGAGCTTAATCACTACCCATATGTCAGGAAAAGATTAAAAGAAAGTGACATAAGAATATAAGAAAGGCCAGGTGCGGTGGCTCACACCTGCTATCCTAGCACTCTGGGCGGGTGAGGCTGGAGGATTGCTTGAGCTCAGGAGTTTGAGGCCAGCCTGAGCAAGAACAAGATCCTGTCTCTACAAAAAAAATAGAAAACTTAGCCGGGTGTGGTGGTGCATGCCTATAGTCCCAGCGATCCAGGAGGCTGAGGCAGAAGGATAGCTTGAACCCAGGAGTTTGAGGTTGCAGTGAGCTATGATGATGCCACTGCACTCTAGCCAGGGCAACAGATAGAACAAGTGCAAAAAAACACACAAAAAAAGAGGAAGAAACAAGTACATTGAAAAATTAGTATTCTATTTGTGAAACATTATTCAGACTATATAAAGATGCAAAGAAATACAAATTGGAAAATAAGAAATCTAATATGAAATCTAATGTTACATAACTAGTTGCAATTCCATTGTGGAACCTGGTTTAGAATTAAGTAATATTTTACTTAAATAAATGTCCTTTGGAAAGAACCAGAAGTAACTTTTCTATAATTTTACACATACCTTAAGCATCTCCACTTCTAAATCTTCATCACTTTCAATTACATGAGATGTATCCTTGGGAGCTAAAGGCTTTAAAAAAATATATATATTTCAAAGATTAATTTCTATACTAGAGTCCATATCTTCTTTTCTGCAAAATGAAGCTCTTATACACTAGGTATCTTTACACAACTTCCTCTTCTCTAATAGATAAATATATAATACACATTTATATGTTCATATGATAGGTAGACAGGAAAAAGGGAGGGAGGGACAAACAAAGAAACAACCAAAGAGAAAGACAGAAATATAGTTAGAAAGGTGAACAAGTTAGATAAACAGACTTAAAATAAAATCCCGTCGCTAAATGACAGTATAAAGTGACAATTTCAGCTCTGGTTAAATAATGTCAAACTGCATCTCCCAAATTTTCTGAGTACAAAAACCTCTTCACAGTGTTGGAAAATTTTGCACAAAACCAAAAACTATAGTTCTTTTATATTCAATGGTTTAAAAAAATTACAAAAAACTATGATTGATTATAGTGTCTTTAAATAAATCAGTATTTTACAAATAGCATCTACATGTATTTGAAAAACAATGTCAGATATGTAATTCATTTAGTCTAATCCTGATGTTTGGATATGAGAAAACTTTACAATAATTTGGCAGTCTCCTGGAAGCAGGTGCTCAACAGGATGAGAACCCACACAAAAGAAACCCATACAAGTAATAGAAAAAGGACCCCCCAAAATGCCCAATATTTACATTGGAGGTAGGAAAAGAAAATATAGTCTTAATTAAATTGCAAAATTTAGCAAAGAAAATTTTTAAACAAGTTTTTTACTAAGAGAGAAAAGTTCTTTTACTTTTTAAAGGGGTCTTTAATGAGTAATGGAAACAATCCTAACAATGAGTACACAAAAATAGCAATAATTGGTATAAAAGATGTCAGCCAAATCATGAAATCCTAACGATAATTCTATAACCTTATATGAAACATATCATTTTAGTGTATACCTAATAAATTTCTAGAAAATGAAACACTAATGCGGACGTTAGCAAAAAAATTATATTTCCCCAAAAGGGAATCTGCTTTATAAATGGTTGGTATGAGAATATTTTGAAAACATTTTAAAAATAAAATACATTTATATACTGATAGCAGTGATATTTAATATAGCTACCAAAACAGAGAATTTCTCAAATACTAAGACTTCTGTTGCCATTAGAAAAATGAAGGGAAAATAACTCTATTTCAAAATCTAATTTTTTAAAAAACCTTATTTATTACAAGAGAATATATAAAATCCCAGAGAATATGGGCATCTTAAGTAATCTTTTAAGCTGATAAAAAATAAATAAGAAATTAAAGAATTTAATTAAAATATTTTTTAAAAGGCCAGGCACAGTGTAGTTCATGCCTATAATCCCAACACTTTGGGAGACCAAGGCAGGAGGATTGCTTAAGGCCAGGAGTTTGAGATGAACCTGGGACCTTAAGGCCAGGAGTTTGAGATGAGCAAGACTTCATCCCTACATTTAAAAAAAAAAGTAAAAATTAGCCAGGAGTGGTGGTGTGCACCTCAATCCTAGCTACTAAGGAGGCTGAGGCAGGAGGATCACTTGAGCCCAGGAATCGGAGGCTGCAGTGAACTATGACTGCACCACTGCACTCCAGCCTGGGCAACACAGCAAGACTCTGTCTCAAAACAAAAAAATTATGAAAAAAATAATCTGACTCTCTAGATGACACTAAAGACTAGTGTCAAGCAAAAACATCAGTTTATTAGAAACCCTCTCCCACTAGCACGTAAAGAAATTGTGTATAAGGAAATAAAAACCATCCCCAAAAATCAAGTTTGGAAGGGTAACCACTAGTAGATATGAAAGGAATCCACAAAGGCAGAGACATCAATTATGAAAAAAGCATAAGAAATGATAAAATAGCAAATTACAACAAATGCCTATTGACACTACAAAATCTTTCCACTCTACAGTGCTGCTTATCGTACTAAGTCAGGAGCAGCAAACTACGGCTTACAAGCCAAATTAGGCCCACTGTCTGTGTAGATAAAGTTTTACTGAAATACAGATAGGCACATTTGTTTTCATTTGCTGTGGCTGCGTTCACACTACACAGCAGAACCGGGTAGTTTCTACAGAGACCATATATCCCCAGAGCCTAAAATACTTGTTATCGGCCCCTTTACAGAAAAAAAGATAGCCAACCCTACTAATAACTCAGAAAACTGTTTCCTCTTTATTTAGTACCTCAGCAGATTTGGAAGTAATATCACTATTATACTCTTCCTGAGCCTGTTGTTCCAACATTTGAAGTTCATATTCTGTAACATCTAACGACATTATACAAATCCTTTCCTTATTATCTTTCAATTCATTGCCTTCTAGGCCATCTTCAAATCCATCTTCTTTTTGTTTCACTTCATTTCCAAGTACAGTTTGTCCATCATGTTGAACTAAATTATCAAGTGTTGTGTCCGACATCTCATCTTTAACGTCAATAAAAATTTTATGTTCTCTAATTTGTTTCTGTTGTACTCCACCAGCAGTTGAATCCTCCAATGATAGTAAATTAAAATTATTGCTCGGCTTCAGTTCAGCCTCGGTGTTAGTAGAACCAAGTATCATTTTCCTCAGTGAATACAGATTTTCTGAAATATCCTTTACTAGGTTAGAAACCCTAAAAAAAAAATTTAAGGTTAATTCAACTTTAATTGCATTAACTATAAGTTTTAAAGCTTTTTAATAAGTAAAAGCTTTCTAAACTGACCATTCCATGAAAGTCGCTCTTCATTTCCAAATGCCCATATATGATTATAGCTGGGAGGCTACTCTAACATAGCTAGGCACTCTGAACCCAACAGTTGATTTGTGTGCTTGTTAAGAGCCAATAGTGTTTGGCCCTAAATCTGTTTATGCCAGCTATACTTTTTTTGGTGATTAATTAAATGTAAAGTAAACTGATGATACATGACCACAAAAACAAAAAAACCATTTATTAAATTCTAATTTGAATATATGGAAAGACTTAGACAACTTTTTTTTAAAAAACTTGTTTGATAAATCATGGACAAAAGAACTATAAAAGCTGAGAAGAAAAATCATACAAATTCCTAGGACTCTGCACTCACATTGCTTAAAGTATCTTAATTTTTCACTCCATTTTAAAGAAAATAAAAATAGAAATTGTTCATGATACCTTATGGGTGTGGTTTAAACAAGAAACACTCTGCAGAACTCTGAACAGCAGGCCTATATGTAATGAAAAAGCCTTCACATACATCAAAAGTTTGGGAACAAATGTATGTTAATATTTTAAGTTAAAAGAAAATTTTTATGATCCCATTTTACCTTTTTCAATTCAGTGATCAATTACTAGTCCCAACTGCAACACGTAAATAGTGTTCACGCTATAAGTTGAAAATGATGCTGTTTTACATCTTTAAAAATCTCAAAATTGAACAGATATTTTTGGAATGGAAGAAAAAAGACATCAGTATGTAAACACAACAAGTGGGAAAATACGGATAAGATGCACATGAACGCATAGGAACTGAATCCCTTAATTGCAGTTGCTAATATATAACACTTTTACTAAGTAACTTTAAATGGCTGTAACAAAACCTAGTTCTTTGAAATGAAAGGCCACTCGTAGAGGATAAAATTAGGCATACCATCTTGTCTTTTTGTTGTAGAGCTTATTAAAGCAATGTTTAAGTATTTCATAAAAAGCAGAAATTGGCCGGGCGCAGTGGCTCACGCCTGTAATCCTAGCAC